>OX465257.1:15487945-15798371 GCA_949987775.1 Aproaerema taeniolella
TAATGATGCCAACTGCCTACAGATTTTACTGAAAAAGGAAATTTGTATTTTAGCCATCTACCGGTCCCTTTCCTTTCGGGATTTAGCTCCATTTATATCTTCACTAGAAAAAACAGTTAACTCTATCAAACATAGTACTTGCAAGGTGGTCATTGGTGACATTAACATTAACATTTACGAACAAGAAATAGAGGATGATGGTATGAATTATCTCTGTACACTCGCTCAACTTAACCTGTTGCCTACCGTTACTAAACCTACACGTCAGAAATCCTGCTTAGACCATATAAATATAACATCCAAATTACCAGCGGAGTCAATTATTTGCACATCCGACATAACCGACCATGATATTGCTTTAGCAGGAATCAAGTTTAACTCGAACAAGCCCACGGAGGAAGACAAGAACAGATCCGTGACTAAAATCGATTATAAATCAATTGAAGTAGCTCTGAGTCAGACGGATTGGAGCGTTGTTACTGAGAAGAAAGACATTAATGACGCAACTAACGCTTTTATGGAGATCATAGTAAATACTCTGAGAGAGAATTCGAAGCAAGCTAAGGTCAGCCGATCCAAATTTTCCCTGAAGCCTTGGATGACTTCGAGGTTAATAAGATGCTCAAAACATAGGGATAATTTACATGCCAGAGTAAGAAAATACCCAAAAGATGAAATTTTAAAAAAGATTTACTTGAGGTACCGTAATTTTCATAACGACCTCCTGCGAAAATTAAAAGAAAAACATGAAACAGACGAACTTAGACAAAACAGGGACAACTCGAAAAAACTCTGGAACAGCATTAGAAATATAACGTACACAACCAAAACACGAAACAAATCATTAGAATTAACTAAAATTAAAGAGAATGTAGTAGATTCTCTTAACCACTGCAACGAGTTTTTCTCTACAGTGGGGCTGAACCTTGCAGAAAAAATCCTGAAACAAAGTAACCTGATAGAAGAAGATTTAATGTCTCAAGTCAAGCTTCCCATTTCACCACTAAATTCGATGTTTCTAAGTCCAACGGAAGAATTTGAAATTGAGTCCATAATAACAAATCTGAAGCCAGACAGTGCTCCAGGTTTGGACGGAGTGACAAACAGATTACTCAAAGTAATTAAGGAGTACATAGTAATACCTTTAAGCTATATCTGCAATCTTAGCTTATCTGAAGGCGCATTTCCTGAAGCTTGGAAAATAGCTGCGATATCACCAATCTACAAGGCCGGAGTAAAATCGGAACCCTGTAACTACAGGCCCATCTCTTTGCTCGGCTCCTTATCTAAAGTATTGGAGAAAGTCATGCATCGGCGTCTCGTTAGATTTATAAATGAGAATGGACTAGTTAGTGAGCATCAATTTGGATTCAGGGAGGGCAAATCAACGGAAGATGCGGTGTCCCTTCTCACAAATCAAGTATCCAATTATTTAGACAGCAACAAAAAATGCATAGGTGTTTTCATGGATTTGGCAAAGGCTTTCGACACTGTTTCTATCCCAATCTTATTTAGAAAGCTGGAAATTAAAGGCATGAGAGGAGTCACTCTGAAATGGTTTGAGAGTTACCTAACAGGGCGAAAACATTGTGTAAAAATAAACGAACATACAAGCTGTGTCAACGAAGTCCGATACGGTGTGCCGCAGGGCAGTATACTCGGCCCCACACTGTTTACTCTTTACATCGACGATCTATTACAGATAAAATTAAAGAACTCGGAGATTATCTGTTATGCTGACGACACAGCCATTTTGTTTTGTGGAGATGAATGGGAACAAGTGCAAGCAAATACAGAGGAAGGAATGAAGGTAATTGGATCATTGCTTCGTCACAATTTGCTCACGCTGAATTCTCATAAAACGAAGTACCTCTGCTTTCATAAGACTTTAGCTTCAGCGCCATCCTTGTCCCAAAGTATTAAAGTGCACAGTTGTCATACGAGGGCTTCCTGCAATTGTGAATGCATTGGAAGGACTCCAAGTATCAAATATCTAGGAGTGGTTCTGGATGAAAAGTTGACTTTTAAGGGGCACTTGGCCGCGTCAGCAAAACGAGTTCGCAAACTCATATATCTTTTTAAGAACCTGCGATCTGTAGCGGATCTAGACCTTCTTAAGCAGGTTTACGTATCCCTTTGCCAATCTGTCATTTGTTATTGCATTTCAGTGTGGGGCGGGTCTGGAAAAACCAACATGATACTGCTTGAGAGAGCTCAACGAGCTGTCCTAAAGGTCATTCTGAAGAAACCCTTTAGGTACCCCACCAGACTTCTCTACGCAGAAGCCGAACTATTGAATGTTCGAAGTCTGTATATTCTCACAGCCGTCACACGAATCCATCGAATCGTACTGGCCTCAGAACATTATGAGAAAATGCTGCGGAAACGTACCTTTATGGTTCAAACCCCAACCATCAAGACCTCTTTTGCAAAACGTTTTTCGCCCTTTTTACATCCCTTCATATACAATAAAATAAATAAAATAAGCACCATCAAAAAGCTAACGACTAATGAAGCCAAATCCAAAATTATAAAAACTCTAGGCAACTTAACTTACAATGAAATAGAGGATTTAATGAGAGGGCTTACATAAAACAACACACACACACACCCACACCCACACACACACACACACACACACACACACACACACACACACACACACACCCACACACTCACACACATACACTTACACATACAAACTTTCACTGCATGTCACTTCCATATAATATTTTTCTTTTCTCTTTTTTAATCTTGATTGCTTAATTTTATTATCTTTACAATTACAATTATAATTTGTTTTGAAAATATTTTTTAGTGTATATAAAAACAATATATTTTCGTAATTGTTTAAAAATGCGCGAATTGGACTGGTAATCGGCACATTTGATTACCCACGAAACAGGCCTGGCCTAGTGTGGGAAACAAGGCAAATTTTTTAAAATAATCGTGCAAAATGTTACATAAAAAATTGTTATTGTCATTTCTAATTTCATGTTTTTAAATTGTAACATTATCTGAATAAACTATTTTGTATTTTATAGACTTAAGTATGACGTCATAACGCACTATTTCTTCTTACTACAAGAGCGTTTTGAGGTTTGATAGAGAGTTGCTGATTTTACTAATGAGGAAACTAGCCTATTAACTTATTAAAATTGATTTGCCTATTTTACAGAGACACTTGACAGAAAAAAAAATCCACGAGTAACTCCCCTAGTTGTAGTTAGAAGTTAAAATTTTTGTTGTTTTCTTACAAATTAATAATACTGTTTCCTTTTATTGTTAGCGACACAATAACTGACAGAATAGTTAAATAACTTTAACCTTTTAGGTTTCATCAATAGATTTTTTGCGTAGGGATACTAAAAGGACCTGGGGGTGACACAGGCTACTGTTCCATGCAAACGAAGTCACGAACGAAAGCTAATACAGTCCCCTGTAGATAAAACAGACCCCCCACAGTACAAATAAATCATTTTGCAGCGCTGTTTGTTCTGCCCTTCATTCAACCATTTGTTTCTTTAACCCGTAAAATGTCCTGTAGACTACGTTAGTCTACAGGACATTTTGTGCCGCTAGTGTCCTGTAGACTGCGTTAGGCTACAGAGTTTTTGGTTGTCTTTGGTAATTTTTTCTACGTCATTATTTGCCACATTTTGACCAATGAACGATTCATATTCCAATATTAACTATTTCTGAACGAAAATTAATTTTTATAACCAATAGGAAATGAGCACAGACGTTGTAAATAAAAAAATACAAATTCGGGCCGCCGAAATTACGCCATTTGCAATTTCACCTACAAATTAGTGTCGTATTGTGGAAGAAACATGTCGAGATCTTTTAAACGGTAAGTGCATATATTATGTATTATATATAGAATTACGGAGAAATAAATATAGATTTGGTTAAATTAATTTATTTTAGGCGTACTATAAAATATCACAGTAAAAAAACCTTAAAACTTTGGAAAGGTGCAAAAAATTATAGGTATGTTAGAAATCGTTCTTTTGTTTTATAGACTTCATTTGTTCAAAATGTTATGAAAACGTATTTAATTTGTTGCAAATTTATTAAGGAATTTGAATCTTTAATTAGTTTTCTCGAAAACCGAATGAGTTTTGTCAAATTTATATTTTAGTGAACTGGTAGCGTAATATGGCGGTTTGATACAGTCGTGAACAAAATGCATTTCTGTGGTTTTTGTAAAGCCGGTGTATTTTGCTTAAAAATTAAATTGTGAGGCATAATTACATAATTGTGAGTTGTTTTTTGTATATTGTGCCCTAAGGGTGAAAACGAGACCCTATTACTAAGATTCCGCTGTCCGTCCGTCTGTTACCTGGCTGCATCACATGAACCGTGGTAGTTACACTGTTTTAATTTATAAATATGTACAATAATAGTGTCCGTTTTTTAGTATCGCTAGAGCCAGAGCCGCGATGTCCCGGTCTCGGTCTCGGTCCAGATCTCGGTCACGATCTGTGACACCGAGACTGGAGGGCTCGAGAGCCCGGCGCTGCCTAATTGCAGCTACTGACGGCCCGGTGACGCAGCCTCGAGGGGACGCCCCGGAAGTTTGGAGTCTGTAAGTATTTGTATATTATTGGTTGCAGTTAAGTGTGTAATTCTGGTAATTTACATAATTAACATGATTATTTATGTATGTCTGCAGGGTTCATATTCCGGTTTTATGTTTTTTATTTGTACATAAACAAGCATTCTAAATTCCCTGTTGCGAAAGGCTGAGGACCTAATGACCAAACATTCTGAAGAATAGTAGTCAATAACATGCATAGTGTTAATGGATTTAGCTTTTTGCCCACAATCCAGCAAAACCTTCAATTCTCTTTTACTGGCTTAAAGATAATTTTAATTTGTTTTATTCGCAGACCGCAGGTCGCGAAGGCCTTCAAGGTCAACCGGACTCCAAGGGGCTCCCTTCGTGTTGGCGAGGCTGTTGGGGTCATGAAGACTCCAGGGGGTTCTATACGCCTTCTCCCCCAAAAAGAAACGCTTCAGCAGTCTATCCAGTAAGTGCGATTCTAAATCTTGTATTAACATATTAAAAAAAACTTTATTGACCAAATCTGTATTTACTATTGAAGCAAGAAGCTGGAAAATTTTCTAAGATGATGGCCGATCTGTTTAAAAAAGATTTTTCAAATTCTCAGTTCATATGTTATAATGTTTTTTACAGTGTTACAGCTGCTGAGCGGGTCCAGGCGATGGGACTGGATGTCGAAGAGGGGGAGGCGGCTGTAGAATCCAATTTAGAACATGTCAGGAAATGGTTGGATGACGTTGTGCTGCCGGAATCTCATGAGGATCCACGCCATTCATGTAGAACGCCAATTCCGTCACAGGCGAACATCGATGGCAATGGCACCGAGGCCATTAGACTGGAACAGCCTGTGGCTTCTGTGGACGCATCGGTGTCCGTCTCTGACGCAATTGATGTCCAGCCATCCACGTCAGGGTTGGCCCGAACATGCGGGCGTTCTATACAAATGGACAACGTTGGTAGTGAATTCGACTCGGACTTCGATGATGAGTTTAATTTAGACGAATTCGCTGCCAACGCTGGTGTATCGCGTGACATTCCGGACGACGAGGAGTTGGAAGAGCGTGAGCGCAACATCGTTGATAGGGTAACGAGAGCAATGGATGAGGTTGCAGATCGTTTTCCTAATATATCTATTGATTTCGACTGGCAGAGTGACTTTGATACTTTCAGGGGTGTTCCCGAAGAATTTTCGGGTCCTACACCTGGACCTATCGAAGATTACGATACGCCTTATGATGTTTTTACAAGTATTTGGAGTAAAGATATCATGGAGCATATTGTGCTGGAAACCAATAGGTATGCTAAGCAGGTGATGGAGCAGAAACGAACGGCAGGGACACTGAAAGCGTCATCTCGCCTGCACCGGTGGGTGGACACTAATGTAGACGAAATGTACGTATTTTTTTCAATTTATATTTTCATGGGATTAGACCATCGGACATCTCAGGATGAATATTGGAAAACGACCGGCTACTTACAAATGCCCAAGTTTAGGCAGCTCATGTCGTTCAATCGCTACATTTTGCTAGGCAAGTTCATTCATTTTACGGACAATTCTGATGTGAGTCAGAGTTTGCTGCAAAATGACGGGACGGTGCTGTCAGCGAAATTGGTGAAGATTGCACCAGTCATTAGACATTTAAATTCAAAATTTTCAAAATTGTATAATCTTAATCAAGATATTGCAATAGACGAGTCTTTGACCTTATATAAGGGGCGTTTGTCCTGGGTCCAGGCTATAAGGTCCAAGGCTGCGCGTTTTGGAATTAAATCATACGAATTATGTGAATCAAAGACTGGTTATTTGTGGAAGTTTGAAATCTACACGGGCAAGAATTCTGAACGCCACGAAGTCGCTCCTAGTACTGCCTTGGCGGGCAAGAGTACCCAAGTGGTACTTGATTTGTTGAAAGGCCTTGAAGGGCGAGGGCACCTTGTTACTATGGATAATTTTTATAATTGTCCATCGTTGGCAAGGTATCTGAAGAGTTTGGGGTTTGATTGTTTGGGAACATTGCGTCCAAATCGCAAACATGTGCCGGTGGATATCGCAAAGGCTCCAAAGAATGTATCGAAGGGGACCATCATCGCTCGCCATTGTGGAGACGTTTCGTGCATTGCATGGAAGGACTCTAAAATGGTGAACATGATCTCCACCTATCACACTGCGGAGACTTTTGTGGGCAGAAAGGCAGGAAGAGATCTCGTAAAGCCCGTTGCTGTACGAGATTACAACAATACCATGGGAGGTGTTGATCTCAAAGATCAAAAACTCTCCATGTATTTGTTGGAAAGAAAGAGATGTTTGAAGTGGTACATGAAAATTTTTAAAAGGTTGCTGAATGTCAGTGTGCTCAATGCCTTTATCATGTTGGTGGCATCTTTGCAACGTCGGGAAAAGTCTCTGATGACCCACCGAAACTTCCGCGAGCGGCTCGCTGAGGCTCTTGTGATGAAACATAGCCACCCCTCACCACAAGATTCTCTAGCGACCGATTCGAGGGAACAAAGGTTGCACAGGGACATTGTTCACGTTCCAAATTTGGCAACCAATGTGAATAGAGGGTACTGTCATATCTGTCTTCGGAATGATAAAAAAAAGAAAGTATCATTGAAATGCGAAAACTGCGACGAGTTTTTATGCCCGGGTGGTTGCTGGAGAGATTGGCACTCTTTTCCGCAGCTCACCGGTAGGGACGTAAAAGCTCGTCATACGCGGCGTCGTCATTGACATATAACTTTCTTCAGTTTATCATTTTGAATGTGATATAAATGAGTGTATATAAGCGAGATTTGATTGCCACGTGCCTGTGTTTGTTTTTTTGACTTAACGTTACTAACTTTCTTCTTTCAATGAACAGGACAATTGTCAACGGATGCTTCATAGTAAAACCAAATATTTACATTGAAGTATCTGGTGGTACTAAGCAGAATTCTAACACTTTCACTTGGGCTGAAGGTGTTTTTGTGTGTAATATGTATGTATGTAAAACATACCGTGTACTAGGCGGGTAATGTGTATGTATGTTAAAAGTACTCATATTGAGTACGTATTCAATATACGTTCTAAGCTGCACCATCTTTTCCATGAGTATATAAATTGCTTTGCACCTGTCGTTGAGGTCTTTTTCATGTCATGTGGATTTTCATCTGTGTGCGTAGCTGGTTCGCGTGCTGGCCGTCCGCAACCTATTATTTCATTAGGTTACGAGCGGCCCTCACGTCAATCAGCTACAAAAGCAGAAGGAAATCCACATGGCAAGAAAATGACCCTTCATACATCGCTCTGGTTAGACTATTGAGGTTGTTGTGGTACGTTCAGCCAGTTCCTGCCTCCTACCATTTCCTGACATGTTCTCACTGGTTAGAGATCTTCTACGTTTGGTTAATCATAAAATTTATTGCTTTCCGTGGTATTTTAGGTCTAGATACAAGGTTATGGTTGCCAATTAGATATTGCTTCTTAGCAATGGGGCCGCCTTTTGCACCCTAACTTTACTGTCCATTATGTAACTTTTACTCTGTATCATATTCTGTAATGTTGTTGTGCAATAAAGTATATTTGTATTGTATGGTACAACCATGGACCCAGTTTAGGCGCAGCAACTTAGGAAAGAGGAGGGGATATTTTACATTTAGTTTTAATCTAAGCATTCCAACAAGTAAAAGTAAAAAAAAAATCTGTCAAAATAGACAAATATTTTACATTTAGTTTTAATCTAAGCATTCCAACAAGTAAAAGTAAAAAAAAAACTGTCAAAATAGACAAATGTCAATTAATCTTAACTAGTTTGCGGAGGGGCGGGCCTTGTTAACGTAGAAGATCTCTAACCTAACCATCAACATTGTACACACATACATACATACGCTCACGCCTGTAATCCCTAACGGGGTAGGCAGAGCATAAGATTCCCATGTGCATTCAAAATTTACCTTTAGAAAAATTTAAGACAGTAATGAAACAAAAACTTTGCAAAAAGGGCTATTACAAAATTTCTGATTATCTAACAGACAAGCAGCCATGGGAATGAACTGCTCAGCTCTAGAGTTATTTCAGAATTAGTCAAAATTAGAAAATAAGAAACTTTGTAATGCGATTAAAAAGAGCACCCTTAGAGTTTCTTGCCTGTTCTTCTCTGAGGAAGACTGCACCTTTGCGAATAGGCGAAGAGTCAGTAGGGTCAGTAGAACGAATGCGTATGTATGTATTTAAATCCTTTAATGTTTGTTTGTATGTATTTCATGTAATCTTGACTTGTTTTAAGTGGCATCCTGAATGTCCTATAACATAAAGATTTTTTCTATTCTATTCTATTCGGTGGTTCAAGGTGCCACGTTTGACACAAATGGTGAGGATTATTAGATGGAACATGTTGTGTAATGGTGAGAGGTGGTAAGCCTTTGCTCATGATACAGCAAGACCCTCACGTCTCATTTACTTATTTTTACAGCATGCCTGGAAGTAGGCAGCTGGCACATTCTAAGTTTTTCTTTCACTCCCAGTCCAGCGTGGAAGAATCAACATTGTATTTTTATTTTATTTATTAAAACAATATTATAACTCGAACACATTGTTTTTTATTCATGCTTCATTGTATAGTCTAGAACAAATATTAAAGATTTTTTTTACTCAAACCCAAGTTTTTTGACTTATCAAATTCCCAAAATATGCCTTTAGAAGTACAGGTACCTTTTTCTGTAGCTTTGAGTCTGTTATCTCGATATCCTAGAGCCATTTATTTTTCATATTATAGATACATACATGCACTCATACCTTTAATCCCTAACTTACGTGCAATGTCAGAAAGAAAACATTTGCAAAGCCAGAATTAGAATCTGTAAGAAAAATTATAATATCTACTCCCACTCGAAACCGAATTGAAAAAGGCAAGATTTTATTTATTATAATATGTATTTAATAAATTTAATTCAATATTTAATATTCAATTACAATACATAATTCAATTTATCTAAAAGAAATACATCAAATAAAAAAACATTACACTCCAAAAAAATAACAGTTTACACTTTTGTACCTCACACTCCGCGGGGCCACCCGCCATGATAGTTTCACAAGCGGACGGCACTCGTCTGTGTCGGCGGGATAAATAAATATTTATATTGAAGTAATTATAAGCTTTGTTATGGTTAAATCGTGTTACATTGAAGCCTAAACTGTCAAGCTTTATGTTAGTGTATGTGAAATGTGATGAGTGATGATAAATTAAGTGATATTTATGAATGAATTGTGATGGGCCGGCAAAAAAATCAACAATTAGAAAAATATAAAAACATACTGGAATGTGCAAGTAAGTGAGAGTGTTGACTAGTATTCCATAAAATGTCAAATTTATCTAGCTTTCGATACATATATAACACATTAAATATAATTATAGGTTAGTTAGGTTAAATGAGATTTTTTTTGCGGAAATCCGGTGATTTTTAATTAGTATGGTGACATAACGGTATTTTCCACTGCGGGGGCGTTGACATTAAACGGGTTAAAGTAGTGAAACAAGCACGATTTATACAAATATAAAGTATCCGTCTCATACTCACAGCTCTCGCCGAAGCGGGCGTCGAACCCACTATACAGATGTAGTGCACTTCCTCCTCATCCAACGTGCAACATATGGCGTCGATCATGTTCTTGTGGTGAGCAAACACTAGGAACTTGCCTTTTTCTTCTTTTATAAGCTGTTTCAGGTATTTGCTGTGGAATAAGAGATAATGTTAATAAAAGTTCACGCCTTTTCATATCTGATTTGTCTGCTTGTAAGTCTGATTTGTCTGATTATGAGTCTGGTTTATCTGCTTGTTTGTTTGATTTGTCTGCTTGTGTGTCTGATTTGTCTGCTTGTATGTTTGATTTGTCTGCTTGTATTGTAAATCTGATTTGTCTGCTTGAAAGTCTGATATGTCTGCTTGTGAGATTGATTTGTTTCCTCTTGAGTCTTATTTGTCCAACCGTGTTTCTTATTTGTCTAGTGGTGAGTCTGATTTGTTTTCGCGTGAGTCTTATTTGCCGATCGTGTTTCTTATTTGTCTGCTTGTGTATGTCTGACTTTTTTGCTTGTATGTAATGTTTCTATGTTTGAATTGTCGGTTCATCAGTTTACATGTTTAGTTTGCTTTTTATATCAGATTTTTCTTTAGCATGTCTGATGTTTGTCTGATTTGTCTGTATGTTTTTTTTTATTAACAAGGGCTGCGCTCTTGACCACAATCTAGCATAGCGGCGATGATGAGGTGGAGGATGTAGAAAGCTCACCCAGAAGAGGCCTATTCACTCGAACTTGCCTATGTGTTTAAAATTAGCACAATGAGTACCAAATAGCCAAGTTAGAGGCCATTGTGCGGTTTGAAAACTCTGACACCAGGGTTAGTCAAGTTCACCACACACTTGACTATACCTACACGATAATAAGAAGAATACTCACCAAATAGCAGGTATCTTAACCCTGGCGGACTCGCTGAAGAAGGTGATGAGTGCGGCGTGTCTGTCGGAGGGTTTCGTCTGTTTGTACGTCTGCGCCATCTGTGACAACTCCTCGTGGTCTTGCTTCGAGAACTGGAGGAGAGTGCTGTCCAGGATTACCGACTCTCTGGAAATAATGTTTTTAATCAAGTTTACAGGTTTTTGCATAGGGAAATAAAAAGAAACATCAGTATCAAATGTTTGTACACACGGCAGCACAAACATACGACGCATCTTGACGTAGCCCGTCTGTAACATAACGTGCTGCTGCCTGTACTTATCATTTGTATTGGTACCTTGGTATAAATAACTAACTGCCGTACTCAGAGACGTCAATTAAAGTTAAGTACTGTTAAACTCTGATGTTGTCTCTTTCACTCTTGTTGATATAAACAAGGATAGCATAACATTTAATTACTTCTTAACTTTAATTGACGTCTCTGAGTACGGCAGTAAGTGTCTTCAGTGGTATGTTTATAAAAAAAGCATTAAATTCCTTAGCGACATCGGTATTGCTTGAAACTATACTAATATTACAATTTAAAGTGATATTATTGTCGCGCAGCTTAGTTCGACCGGTCTCATTACTGATGACACTCTATACTGCTTTTGTTTTATTTTGTTTTATTTTGTGCGTTTTTTATTTTTTTACTAATAAACAAAGATTTCGCAGATATGCATAGCAATTTAAAAGTATTACTATACTTTTTAACATATTCTTTAAAGTTGTCATCCTCCGGTCTTAAAGCTCTGTCAGCATATAGCTGAAATAATTCATCCCAACTTTTCATAATACCAACAGTAGCCCAGTCACTGAACCTAAATTTTGGATAAATATTTCTAGCTACTAATTTAAAAATATGATTATATTGTGCTTCTACTACATTAAAAAATGTTTTATAATAACTGTTTGTATTACATACATCACTATGATGAAATTGTTGTGGTAACTGGTCGCATAACACGTCAATGTATTTCTGAACCAGACCAGTGGTTACACAGCGTTTTGTGACTGTGATGCTCTGTACTTGGTGAGCGAGGGGGAAGTAAGCTACTTGACCCCAGTGGTCAGACGAAAACGATTTATCAATCCTTTTGTTGTTATATTCACAATCACAAAATATGTTATCTATGCACGTAGCTGAAGTCGCAGTAACTCTTGTCGGCTCCAAAAACACATTTTCTAAATTAAATGATTTAAGTAAACTTAAAAATCTCGTGGTAACCCTGTCATTTATTAATATATCTATATTAAAGTCACCACATACTATAATAAATTTTTTGGTCTTACTTAGTACCCTAAGAATCTCTTCTAATCTTAATTCTATTGTATCAAGCACAGCAGTAGGGGGGCAATACGCACAAACTATAAAGTGCTTTTTCAGCTCAACACAGGACAGCTCAATGTGTCTCTCAACCGACATGTTAACAATATCTTTGCGCTCTTTACACTTAAAATGGTTTTTAATCATTATTAAGGAGCCGCCATGTGTCGCACTCCGCCGGCTAAGAGAGCTTATAAGAATTATAATCGATAAGGATTATAAATAATGTGAAAGTGTGTCTATCGTTTAAGATTTTCGCGGTTATTTTCACTAGTTTTTAATCCCTGACAAAAAAGAGGGGTGTTATAACTTTAACGTGTCTGTCCGTGTATCTGTCTGTGGTATCATAGCTTTCAAACGGATTAACCGATTTTCGTTTAGTTTTTTAAACATATTATAACCCGTTATAATCCTTACTAATATTTTAAATGCGAAAGTAACTCTGTCTGTCTCTCTGTCTCCGTCTTTCACGCCTAAACTACTGAACCGATTTTGATAGATTAGAGCCTGAGAAAGGACATAGGCTACATTTTGTCCCACATTTGGGCAAGATATAATCTGTACTCCATGCGGGCGGAGCCGCGGGCGGAAAGATAGTGAATTATAAATTAGTGAAAGGGTGTTTGTTTTCGTTTGTTTGTCCTTGCTTCACGTCGAAACGGAGCAACAGATCGACATGATATTCTGCACAGGGATAGTTAGTTAACTGAATAGTGACATAGGTTACTTTTACCTATATAGATAGTTAAATAAACTGTAATATTTTTTTTATTATAAAATGGGTTAACTCTTGACCTCAATCTTGACCAAGGTCATAGATGAGGTCGACGATGGAGCGAGTTAACCCAGAAAATACCTATAAGGCACTGGTACTCCTACGCACCGACGGAACACAGCAAGCTGTTTGGCGTCGGACTTCGGTAGGAGCGTGGTCGCGAACCAGACGGCCTTTTACAGAGCCTACCACACCGCATGCGACCATAGGACGACACCTCAGATTCAGAACAAACTGAGGTGTCGCACAGTGATTCACCTAGAACAAGCTAGCTGGACAAAAACCACTAACGACTTTCTATTAAATGACTAATGATTTCAATTAAGGACACCCTAATTATGTCATTTCCAGAATATTTTCTCCCACTTCTTTTTCAACTCGGAGTAATTAAGGTAAGTACTTAAGGATTTACGTTATTGCAACAAAATTATTATCAGTACTACCCTCTACGCAGATTGTCTGTTATATGTTATCTATTGTGATTATACCAAGTGTTTGCTATGGATTCTAATCTTGAGAGTAAGTCCTTTTTTTTCGTATAATATATTCATAAAAACTTTATACCTTTCCCTTTCAAAATAAGCCATTTTCTCGACAAACACGTCATTTTTTGCCTATTTTTATGAAAAGTAGAGTAAAAGTTACATGTACCCGCATGTACCCGGGCTGGAATCAATGTTAAATATTAGCTGTACCCATTGTATTGAAAACTGTAAAAATCCATTGCAACATATTTGCACATCTAATTTTTTTTTAATTTTTTCAGAACGAGTCTACACTCTTTCAAAAACCGAGTTTTTTGAAGAGTGGATGAAGTATGGCAAGGACGACCGAAATAAATCGCTGTTTCAGTTCATATCATCTAGATATGATCTACAGGGTATCACAGAGCCTTCGGAAAGAAATCTGAAGCAGTTAATATCAAGAGTTTCCTCCAAGATTTCCACCAAGTGGGAAACTAATGGGAGGAACTCAGTTCGCTTCCGTGACCAATGTTCTAGCTGGCTGCAAGAGAATATTGTAATTGAAGTGATGGCTCACCTTCCAGAGCCATCATCTTCGACACAGACCACTTTTCCTGGCCCTGGAAGACCACAAAAAGACTTTGAAGACGCCAGTTTCAAAACCAAGAAAAGGAGAGTTGACGATTTAGTGAAGTCGCGTAGTGCTTCTGAATTAGCAGTTGCTGCACAAGTGGCAGCTCGATTAGAAGGGCATCGTAATGTTGCACATATAATCAAGGACGTGAGTGAGAGCCCTGAAAAGTGCGCAGTGGCTAAGAAAAGACTATCAAGTGGTGGTAGTGATAGTACCGGTAGGTGCTTGACAAAAGAAGAAGCATTGGCGTATTACGTCGATTCTAAATCGACTAGCCACTCCTACAAGCAGACTCGGAAGTGGAGCATGAAAGCGGGTCATCAGGTATTTCCATCAATGTATTGTGTCCGACAAGCTAAGCTTGATTGTTTTCTTCGTGAGGATCAAATTACCTTGGACGAATCCCGTGCAGAAATTAAACTTCAAGCGATTTTAGACAAAACCATTGAACGTTTAGTTACTGTACAGAGTGACGTTTTAAGTAATTTATCTTCAAGCTCATCTTTCACTCTAATCAGTAAGTGGGGTTGTGATGGAAGTTCCGGTCACAGCACATACAAACAAAAATTCAGCAATAGCGAAGCCACTGATGAATTTTTGTGTGTTTTTTCATTTGTGCCGATTCAATTGCGTGACGTTAGTGGTAATATTGTTTGGCAGAATCCTCGTCCATCATCTTCCATGAATTGCCGGCCAATAAAGTTTATTTTCTCTAAAGAGAGCACTGATTTGACTTTGACCGAGACAAATTCCGTCTTAGAGGAAATAAATAGCTTGCGACCGACAAAGTCTAGTGTTGATGGAAGAGAGATCACTGTCAAACATGAATTACTTTTTACGATGATTGATGGCAAAGTGTGTAATGCTGTGACTGAAACAGCTTCATCACAAACATGCTATATTTGTAAAGCTACCCCAAAGCTTATGCATGATGAGTCCAGGGAGTTTGTAGCGAATAAGGATAATCTTGGTTTTGGTTTGTCTACACTTCACGCCTGGATTCGCTGTTTTGAATGTTTGCTTCACATTAGTTACCGTCTTGAGATAAAAAAAATGGCAAGTACGTGGAAAAGACGATCAAGCTAAAGTGAAGCAACGTTCAGAAGATATTCGTCAAAAGTTTAAGGCTGAAATGGGTTTAAACATAGACAAACCAAAGCCAGGGTATGGAAATACAAATGATGGAAATACTGCTCGCCGTTTTTTTGGGGACCCCGAAAAAAGTGCAGAGATAACGGGATTAGATGTGAATTTGATAAAAATGTTTGATACAATACTCAGGGCTTTGTCGTCTGGGTATGATATCAATATAGATAAGTTTGTAGAATTTACACAAAACACGAGAAAATTGTATTTAAGTCTCTATTCGTGGTACTACATGCCTGCTACTGTACATAAAATACTTGTGCATGGTGCAGATATTATTCGGTCGGCTCTTCTACCAATTAGCCAGCTCTCTGAGGAAGCTCAGGAAGCTCGCAATAAAGATTGCAGAAGATTTCGACAGAATAATACGCGCAAGCAGTCTCGTATTGCCACAAATAGGGACCTCCTTAATATGTTAATTATCACATCTGATCCCGTAATCAATAGTCTTAGGGAAATTCCTAAAAAAAAGACAGGTAGTCTCCCTTCCGAAGTTATGAGCCTATTGTTGCCTCCTAATGTAACTGCAATTAGAAGTATAGGCACTAGGATTAGTGAAGATTATGTAGTAGATGACTCATCAGAGGATGAATTTAGTGATTAAGGAGAGCCTTTTAAAAATATTATTTTGTCATTAGTTAATTAGTTTTTTTTTAAGATTTCGCTCACTTCCATACTTTTGTAAATAAAATTGTGCATATTATGTAATTAGTTATTAAGTTTTGTGTTTTTTTTTTTTTCAATATAACTAATTTTTTAATTTTTTGTGGTAAACAAATCAAATTACGCATAAATACACCAACTGGAGTAAAAAAAAGTGATTAAATAATTTTGTCCAGCTAGCTTGTTCTGGACGAATCACTGTGGTCGTTGCCTGGGGTGGATTAATGGGAGGCAGGTCTCATTTGTGTTTCCTTAGACACCTCTTACGACACCCACGGAAAGAAATGGGGTAGTGTTATTCTCTGCCGATCACCACACGGCATAAATGCTTCTTAGCAACATGTAACATTATACAATTTTCTCATACAATTAAAAAAGTTAACAAAAATATGTGATGTAGAAGCAAATAGGACACAGAACTCAGAATATTTGCAGTCCATGATAGACAACTAACTGATTTTCAGCTGATACCATATACGAGCACGACGTAATGTTCGAAACGCAACTTGACTTGAAGGCACGATAGCTCAGATGGTAAGAGCGAAAGGAGATCTAATTTAATCCTGGGGTCGTGGGTTCAAGTACCATTCGCGCCGAACATTTTTCTTTTCCTAAAAATTAAATGTGAATAGGGCTTACGGGCGTAAGCGTTTTAAAAATACTAAATTATTATACCTTGTTATGTTATGTTTTTCGGGCGTTTTCCGCACATACACCCATATTCTTAGAAGTTAACTCGAGATTTCCTCGACTCCACTCAAGCTCTGTCAAGGATTTTGACGTTTTTATTTGACACTTCCGTCCTCGATTTTACAATTTTCCTCAGTGGAGTCGAGGATGATTTGAGTAATCAATTGTCAAAGTTAAGGTACCTCGCGATCTACCTTAAGATTTTCTTAACGCTTTATTCGATGCTTGAACTTGTTGTATCATGCTACTTTTTCATATGAAAAATGAATTATTTTGAAGATTTCGTGGATTATCTTTATGATAGTAAATCGTTAAAGATTAATATCGAATAAAGATTTACGCTAGCTAGTGCCATCTATCGTCGAGTAGCTGTATGCCACGTTCAAGGAATTTTGAGGTGACAACTAAGAATACCAAATTCGAGGTCGTTTCGAGGATTTAGCTGAAGTTGAGTGGAGGAAGTTTCGAGTTAACTTCTTAGAATACGGGTGTTAGCCTCTCAATTGGGCCATTGTGCGTGATATTGTGAGGCAAGACTTCTTACGTTCCTGCATGCCCTGATATGGGAATATTATACCTTATTTATGTATCCACCTAAGTTTCTTGTCTACTAGTAATAAGGTTCAAATTAGAATGAACTTGGTCCCTTAACTTGGAGCATTGAGTGTACCTGGTCTTTCTTTCCAGCTTCGTGAGGACTTGCTCCTTAGTGCGTCGGATGAGGAACTTCTTCTGTAAGATGATTTGTAGTTCAGCCAGATTGGACTGACCCGTCATATCCCAACCGAAGTTAGTTTGTTTGCCATCGCAATAACGCTTGCCTGAAACAAATCCCTACTAATTAATAAATTCGAAAATAACTCTGTCTGTCTGTTACGCTTTCACAGCTATGCTACTGAACTGATTTTGATGAAATTTGGTACAGAGGTAGATTAGACCTTGGGAAAGGACATAGTCTACATTTTATCCCACAGTTGGGCACGATATAACCTGTAGTCCACGCGGATGGAGCCGCGGGCGGAAAGCTAGTATGACGTAAGATAATTTCTTATTTATCAGAAGCTGTTGTTGTGCTAGCATAACACACTGGACTTGCAGACGCACGACGTTATTTTGTCATGACGATGTTGTTCTGCCTGTCCCGTACTGACGCTTTGCGAAAGAACGGGAGGGCGGGACGAGATAAGTTTATCGCGTGCATAAAGATAGATAGAGGCATAGGGGGACTTTGTTTTATAATATAGTACTAGCTGATGCCCGCAACTTCGTTTGCGTGTAAATTTTTTCTTTTGAACAGATAACACTTTATTAAATATTGATTTAGTTAAAGATTTAGATTTTTACATACAAAAGTTTTTTCCTGCTAACTCCCGTTCCCGTGGGAATTTTGCAATATCCTGTTGCAACTAAGCTTTAAGTTTACTAAGGTACCTGCATGCCAAATTTCAAGCGTCTAACTTAAGCGGTTTAGATTTTTCATACAAAAGGATTTTCCCGCTAATTCCTGTTCCCGTGGGAATTTCGGGAATTCCTTTCTTAGTGCACCTCTACGGTACCTAAGCTACGTCCCTTCCAAATTTCAAGTGCCTAAGTTTAGCCGTTTAGGCTGTGCGTTGATATGTCAGTCAGTCAGTCAGTTTCTCCTTTTATATATTTAGATGAGTATGATGATATGTTCTGGTGATAGCCCAGTTGGTAATGAGTCAGACTTGTATTCCGAAGGTCATGGGTTCAAATCTTGGCGCGGGCCTGTACCAATAGATTCGTCGTTTCGGATGTATGTACGGATTTCTAGTTATCACTTGCTCAACGGTGAAGGAAAACATCGTGTTGAAACCCGCCCGTCCAAGAAAATTTTCGAAAGACGAGCGGTCTACCAACCCGCATTGGGCTAGCGTGGTGGACTATGGCCTAAATCCCCTTAGTGCAGGGGTTCCCAAAGTGTGCGCCGCGGCGCCCTGGTGCGCGATCCTCTTTAACATACCCCGAAACCTTAACTATTCGCGGGTACAAAATATAGATTGGGAACCCCTGCCTTAGTGTTTCGAAGGGAGGCCCGTGCCCATCGGTGGGGACGAATATAGGCTGGTAAAAAAAAGATGATATGATGGTATGATAAAGCTCACCAAACTCCGTATAATTGTTGAAGGCGCGCGGTTCGATGAGAGCGAGCTGCGTGTACAGTTCGGCGGGCCGGCTGAGGGCCGGCGTGCCCGACAGCAGCACGACGCGCGCCGCCGGCCGCGCGAGGCCGGTCAGCGCTAGCGTGCATTGCGCCTTGTGCGACTTTAGGTAGTGCGACTCGTCCTATACAGACAAAGATACACAGGGGCTAAGATATTTTCAACACATTTGCTCATAAAGTGGGTCTTATCTCATTGTTTTAAGATTCATAATGATATGTATTACCTACCCAGCCCGTGAGTAATAAAAATAAAGCACTAGTACGTAATGGTTTTTTTTTTCTAAATTTCAGCAGAGATCCGATCTTATTTTTATTGAAAATTAAGTGTAAATAGTAAACTACAGTGTAAACTCCATGTAACGTCACTCGATTTAACGACAAACTCCCTAAAGCATCGAAATCACTCAGCTTTGGTTGGTTTAGCTTGTTTTACATACAATGATACACTCTATGTAGCATTACATCCACTCTCAATAACGACAACAATTAAATAGCTGCGTACGTACACAGTACGTTATTGTAGCACGGGCTAGGATAATAAAGCGACAAAAGAACGTTTTTTTGTCGCTTTACTATCCTAGCCCGTAATAAACTCGACTGTCGGCATCTTAAATACCGAACTTTCTAAGAAATCCGTTCTTTTGTTCACAAATTGGGATTGCCAGCACGTGTAGACTGTTGTTAGTAAGAGTCATAGATTATCTATTCTTATCTATTATCATATTCTTAGTTGCTCACAAACTTTTAAACTGTAAACATGGCAAGTAAGAGAAAATCACTGTGTATTGACGAAACACTAGTCTGAAATAATCTTTTTCTTTTTCTAACACAGATTTTTCTTCTCTCCATTTAACGACAACTCTCAATAACGTCATAAAACGCGCAGTCCCTTCAGTGTCGTTATATAGAGTTTATACTGTATTTTTAAATAAAAATGTAACTAAAAATATAATTCTACTAAATCGTTTAAATTTAACAGAAAATTATCATTTATAAGTGCTAAAAAGTGAAAATATATAGTTAAGTATTTTTTTATTATTTGGCTGTATGGCATACTTGTCAATGTGAATCTCATTTTGCGAGCGAAAAAAGAAAAAAATAATCGCGCCTCTTTTCAGATGTTTTACTTGGTTTTCACAGACGGCATTTGTATTCATCGGATTGTTATTATTGTCAGAAATACAACACAAAAAATGTCTTCTTCAAGTGCAGAACAGGAAACCTATGTGGGTACACCGCCAGAAATACTTTCCGAGGCGCAACATGCAAGTGATAGCTTGTTGCCGTCAATATCAAAGGAAAGTTTTTATTTCTTTCTTTCCTCGCAAATGTGTTGAAAAACGTCGTATGACACGCGTGCGCATTGGATATTACATTCTCGGCTCCATTGAGCACTCGCCTTCGGCTCGGGCTCTAAACTTGCCTCTAATGTAATATCCAACTTAGCACACTTGTAGCATAATGTACTATTATACAACATACATTACATTACATACGCTAACGGGGTAGGCAAAGCATCAGTGGCTCCAGAAAACCACTTAATGCCACGTTTGACACAAATGGTGAGGGTTTAGATGGAACATGTTGTGTAACGGTGAGAGGTGGTCAGCCTTTCACCAATGATACAGCAAGACTCTCACGTCCCACTTACTGATTTTTACAGTATGCTTGTAAAAACCGTAATATTACAATTTATAGTCTCCCGCGACATAAAAACTTGCCTTAAATTACAATTCCACGAAACTGTAAGGGCTGCGTGAATGTCGGAGTGATCAAAAGTTCAAGACTAGAGGAAATTTGGGTGTCAACGAAATACAGTGACTTGGTCGGGATTGAAGGGAGGCCTCTAACCGGCGCGCGGAAACTTGTACCAGGGGGGGCAACCACCTAAGCGAAGTTGATGCTGATTGTACGATGATGAACGAATGGATGATGTACATTGCTGTGTTAGGTTCACGTCGTTAATCAAGGTCTCCGTATAAAGAAGCAATCGACAACATTCCATTCGTCCAGGAACTGTCCTCTTTGTGTTTCGTTAGATCACCTAGCGCTTGTAATAATTAACGTTCAGTTCACTCAGACTGATTGTAAGGACGATAGTGAAGCTAAGTAGTGAAATCTAGACTGCGCTATAACTATAGACGTTGAACCTATGTGACTCTATATTGTGTGATATACGATCACAGAGATTATCAATAAAGAGATAACCACTTCTGATGCTTTATATCACATTTACCATAATTACTGTTCGTATGAGAGAGATTACTCGCTGCTTTTGTAAGTTATTCCGACACATATGTAAAATATACACATATACAGGGCTTTAGGTATCTCCCTTTCAACCTCTCGGGTGGTTAATCAGTCCATGAAACTGAACAACTTCCCCAAGGAACATAGGTCTAAATACAAAAAAAAATTTGATCTCCTATACAAAATGAACTCAATTTTTTTTATCGTATTTTGACCTATGTTCTTTGGGAAAGTTGTTCAGTTTCATGGACTATTAAGCCGGGTACTCACTAGCGAACCGTAACCGTAACATGCGTGATACAGTAACGAGGTTCTAGTGTGTACGCGTGTTAGAGTTACGGCTCACGGCGTCGCCGGAACGCTTTCACCGAGCGTACTCATTTTGCTAGCTGTAACTGTAACCAAACAGATACCCTTTGGTTCGCGGCAAAAACCGACAATCATCGGCTCGCTGCGAGTCGCTCGTGTAGCGTTCGTCGCAGGCTCGCGAACCACGTATACACTATGTTTTTGGTAACAGTAACGGTTAGTGTTACGTGCAACGTTACAGGTTCAAAAATGAGTACGCTGCAAACGTCGGCTAGCTGCAAGCCCTACGCGTATCCGCTCGCAGCAGGTTTGCGAACCACGTACACACTATGTTTTTGGTAACAGTAACGGTTACAGTTACATACAACGTTACGGGTTCAAAAATGAGTACGTTGTAAACGTCGGCTCGGTGCAAGCCGCACGCGTACCGCTCGCAGCAGGTTTGCGAACCACGTACACACTGTGTTTTTGGTAACAGTAACGGTTACAGTTACATACAACGTTACGGGTTCAAAAATGAGTACGTTGTAAACGTCGGCTCGGTGCAAGCCGCACGCGTACCGCTCGCAGCAGGTTTGCGAACCACGTACACACTGTGTTTTTGGTAACAGTAACGGTTACAGTTACATACAACGTTACGGGTTCAAAAATGAGTACGTTGTAAACGTCGGCTCGGTGCAAGCCGCACGCGTACCGCTCGCAGCAGGTTTGCGAACCACGTACACACTGTGTTTTTGGTAACAGTAACGGTTACAGTTACATACAACGTTACGGGTTCAAAAATGAGTACGTTGTAAACGTCGGCTCGGTGCAAGCCGCACGCGTACCGCTCGCAGCAGGTTTGCGAACCACGTACACACTGTGTTTTTGGTAACAGTAACGGTTACAGTTACATACAACGTTACGGGTTCAAAAATGAGTACGTTGTAAACGTCGGCTCGGTGCAAGCCGCACGCGTACCGCTCGCAGCAGGTTTGCGAACCACGTACACACTGTGTTTTTGGTAACAGTAACGGTTACAGTTACATACAACGTTACGGGTTCAAAAATGAGTACGTTGTAAACGTCGGCTCGGTGCAAGCCGCACGCGTACCGCTCGCAGCAGGTTTGCGAACCACGTACACACTGTGTTTTTGGTAACAGTAACGGTTACAGTTACATACAACGTTACGGGTTCAAAAATGAGTACGTTGTAAACGTCGGCTCGGTGCAAGCCGCACGCGTACCGCTCGCAGCAGGTTTGCGAACCACGTACACACTGTGTTTTTGGTAACAGTAACGGTTACAGTTACATACAACGTTACGGGTTCAAAAATGAGTACGTTGTAAACGTCGGCTCGGTGCAAGCCGCACGCGTACCGCTCGCAGCAGGTTTGCGAACCACGTACACACTGTGTTTTTGGTAACAGTAACGGTTACAGTTACATACAACGTTACGGGTTCAAAAATGAGTACGTTGTAAACGTCGGCTCGGTGCAAGCCGCACGCGTACCGCTCGCAGCAGGTTTGCGAACCACGTACACACTGTGTTTTTGGTAACAGTAACGGTTACAGTTACATACAACGTTACGGGTTCAAAAATGAGTACGTTGTAAACGTCGGCTCGGTGCAAGCCGCACGCGTACCGCTCGCAGCAGGTTTGCGAACCACGTACACACTGTGTTTTTGGTAACAGTAACGGTTACAGTTACATACAACGTTACGGGTTCAAAAATGAGTACGTTGTAAACGTCGGCTCGGTGCAAGCCGCACGCGTACCGCTCGCAGCAGGTTTGCGAACCACGTACACACTGTGTTTTTGGTAACAGTAACGGTTACAGTTACATACAACGTTACGGGTTCAAAAATGAGTACGTTGTAAACGTCGGCTCGGTGCAAGCCGCACGCGTACCGCTCGCAGCAGGTTTGCGAACCACGTACACACTGTGTTTTTGGTAACAGTAACGGTTACAGTTACATACAACGTTACGGGTTCAAAAATGAGTACGTTGTAAACGTCGGCTCGGTGCAAGCCGCACGCGTACCGCTCGCAGCAGGTTTGCGAACCACGTACACACTGTGTTTTTGGTAACAGTAACGGTTACAGTTACATACAACGTTACGGGTTCAAAAATGAGTACGTTGTAAACGTCGGCTCGGTGCAAGCCGCACGCGTACCGCTCGCAGCAGGTTTGCGAACCACGTACACACTGTGTTTTTGGTAACAGTAACGGTTACAGTTACATACAACGTTACGGGTTCAAAAATGAGTACGTTGTAAACGTCGGCTCGGTGCAAGCCGCACGCGTACCGCTCGCAGCAGGTTTGCGAACCACGTACACACTGTGTTTTTGGTAACAGTAACGGTTACAGTTACATACAACGTTACGGGTTCAAAAATGAGTACGTTGTAAACGTCGGCTCGGTGCAAGCCGCACGCGTACCGCTCGCAGCAGGTTTGCGAACCACGTACACACTGTGTTTTTGGTAACAGTAACGGTTACAGTTACATACAACGTTACGGGTTCAAAAATGAGTACGTTGTAAACGTCGGCTCGGTGCAAGCCGCACGCGTACCGCTCGCAGCAGGTTTGCGAACCACGTACACACTGTGTTTTTGGTAACAGTAACGGTTACAGTTACATACAACGTTACGGGTTCAAAAATGAGTACGTTGTAAACGTCGGCTCGGTGCAAGCCGCACGCGTACCGCTCGCAGCAGGTTTGCGAACCACGTACACACTGTGTTTTTGGTAACAGTAACGGTTACAGTTACATACAACGTTACGGGTTCAAAAATGAGTACGTTGTAAACGTCGGCTCGGTGCAAGCCGCACGCGTACCGCTCGCAGCAGGTTTGCGAACCACGTACACACTGTGTTTTTGGTAACAGTAACGGTTACAGTTACATACAACGTTACGGGTTCAAAAATGAGTACGTTGTAAACGTCGGCTCGGTGCAAGCCGCACGCGTACCGCTCGCAGCAGGTTTGCGAACCACGTACACACTGTGTTTTTGGTAACAGTAACGGTTACAGTTACATACAACGTTACGGGTTCAAAAATGAGTACGTTGTAAACGTCGGCTCGGTGCAAGCCGCACGCGTACCGCTCGCAGCAGGTTTGCGAACCACGTACACACTGTGTTTTTGGTAACAGTAACGGTTACAGTTACATACAACGTTACGGGTTCAAAAATGAGTACGTTGTAAACGTCGGCTCGGTGCAAGCCGCACGCGTACCGCTCGCAGCAGGTTTGCGAACCACGTACACACTGTGTTTTTTGGTTACAGTACATGCAACGGCTACAGTTACAGCTCGCTAGTGAGTACCCGGCTTTAACCATCCGAGAGTTTGAAAGAGAGATACCTAAAGCCATGTATATGTTTATTATAGTTATTTATAAATTGTTAACTACTATAGAGAGTACAGTACATATTAATATTAGAAAGAAAGAATAACAAGAAGATTGAATCTGGACAAGAGCAATGTCTGTGGATGCTAATAGTATTAAAATAAATTCAAATTATACTGTCACAGTTTGTATTCAGTGCTTTTACTTACAATGATGACTACACCAAACTTCTTGCTTTTGAGCAAATCCGTGTGCATGCTCGTGATTTTATAACTCACTATTACCACCTCCGTCTGAAAAGAAAGAAACAAAATGTCTTTGCGAAAAGTTGTACAGTTTATTGATCTGAACACTTCAATCCACAATATATCAATTAGATATAAAAATAAATATTATTGTACCATTCCCCCTCTAAAAAGCTTCTTTTTTTCACTGAAAATTGGGGATAAAGATCTCTTTTAGTCACAGTTTTGATATTTGAATTTAGAAACCTAAAAAGATTCTTTGTCTTTTTAGGTTTCTAAAACACGTAAAAAAAGAGCACATTTTTTGTCAATTTTGGTGTTTAAATTTCGAACACTCCAATGTATAGACATACGACCTCCATCGCAAAGAATATTCGAAATTCAAACTCCTTGCGCAGATAACTCTTCAATATTTGAATGGTCAACATTTTCGACAGATTTAAAACTTTAAAATAAAATGTGTGTTCTTTGCTGTCATTAATTAGTAATACGTCGACAAGAAATAAATATCTCGTCACAGATTGATCACCCTATCGACAATAACAAGCAAAATTACTCTAAACTTTAGTAATTGTTCAAATTTGAATGTACAGAGGGCCGCACATCAGGTTACCACAAGCGTGCACTCCGTGCCGTTGCGATAAGATGAAAATGGGGTAACCTGATGCGCTGGCCTCTGTACATTTTCATTAATGTAACGTTCCTTTTTTCTTGATTAAATGTTTATTTTCCGCTTAAAAAATTCCGCTTTTCTCGAGGTCATGGTATAAAATATAATGTGCAACTCTTGAATAAAACGGATTTTCATCGAGGGCTATGAATCACTCGCGTCATTCAGGATTCTAACACTTGAATCACTCGCTTACGCTCGTGATTCAATAATTTAGAATCCTTCATTTGCTCGTGATCCAACTTTGGCCCTCGCTTAAAATCCGTCTTTTATTCCCGAGTTGCACAATATACTATTATTTTTTACCAGCCCATATACGTCCCCGCTTAGGGGCACGGGCCTCTCTTCGAAACTGGCCCAATGCGGGTTGGTAGACCGCTCGCCTTTCGAAAATGAATTTTCTTGGACGGGCGGGTTTCATCACGATGTTTTCCTTCACCGTTGAGCAAGTGATAATTAGAAATCCGTACATAAATCTGAAAAGACGAATTTGTGCCACTAAATTCCTGCACCAGGATTTGAACTCGCGACCTTCGGATTACAAGTCCGGCTCATTACCAACTGGGCTATCACCGCTTATTATATAAATAAATAAACGCTACAAACTCAAAGGCCCACACTAAGGTTTTTCCTTGTGTCGTGGGTCTCTCGGAACATACATAAAGACAAGCCTCGACTGGGAATTGAACCCAGGAGCTGTCGATAAACAGGCAGCGCAACTACCACTTACTTGAGACGTGAGCTCATGTTTTAAATTTTATTTGTGACTTTTATTACTAGGTTCTTGTAATAAGGTTTAACTTAAAAATAAAAATAATTTGTAAGTATGTAAATCGAAAGATTTACATCAAGTTAATTTTTAGAAAAAAATAATTTTAAGTAATTTAATTCAGACCATCGTCACTCTGAATTATTTTCCGGAGGAATTGTCCTTAGGAAAATTTTCATTTTATTTTCAGGTTTTTGCATATTTTCTGCTTTAAAATTAAATTGTTACACTCCGTTTTCCAATAAAAAAAACAATGATAACAGCGTAAAACACGAAAATCAGCAATGTACATCGCATTCTGCCGGGGCGCGGTTTCGCGGTACATTGCGTAGTGCCAAAGTAGGTAAATAACGAAAACTCCTTAACTTAATGTTTCCGGGAAAAAATAATTACTTGTATTCGATCGTAGTTTTGGTTAGATTCGACCATTTAAGTATTTGCTACGCTGTCCTTTACACCCTGTATGGACGAAATGCTGATGAAAAAAGAAAAAAAAACAATTTAAGACTCCAATTAAAAACTCATCATTATTATATGATACATACTTGTCGGTCAGCCACCATTTGTGCATCCTTCCCACTAGTGAGAGTGACTATGTTCATCATGGGAACCGAGGGAAGTAACTCGTGGATTTTACTCTGCCAGGTGTCTCTGTAAAATAGGCATATAAATTTTAATATACATATCAACACGGTCTACGGATATGAAACGATTTTTCATACAAGGCCTGTTTGAGAAGCTATAAAAGCATACTCGAGATATATGGAGGGCTATTAGATAAGCAAGTGCTAAACTTGAATTTTTAATTCTAGTCAATAAATTTTGTTTTACTTGAAATTTGTGAAAACATGGTGGAAACGAAAACGAAAATGCACTTTTTGTATGAAAATGGTCGAATTTACGCAATTTTATTTTTCATTTTCGTCACGTTTTCACAAATTTTAAGTAAAACTAAAATTGACTAGAATTGGAAATTCAGGTTTAGTACTTGCTCATCTAAAAATTAAAGCCCTCCATGTATCTCGAGTATGCTATTATAGCTTCTGAAACAGACCTCTTTTATATGAAAAATCGTGCAATATCCCTATACCATGTTGATGTGTGTATTATTAAAAATAATTTTTAAAAACAAGCTGTTATTAAAATGTTTATTTTCATTGTACTCTTCCCAGCAAACCCTTACATTTGATAACCATATAAAGGGAGTGCAAAAATAAAATAACTAGTCCACCATATTGGATTTAAATGGCCTCTGACTTGGTTTAACGACTGTGGTCAATCGACAACAGCCGGGACCGACGGCTCGTGATAAATTGCACTAAGGTCACCCAACAGGTTCCCTGCCCCTGTGTACGTTGCTTAGCCTCACTGATCGGTTTAGATCAGCGAGTGCCATTGGGCTATGAGCTCTCATGGAAAAGTAGCTTATGTCACTTTCCGGCTCTCTAATCCTTACTAATATTATAAATGCGAAGTTTGTATGTGTGGATGTTTGTTACTCTTTCAAGCTCAAATGACTGATAAAATTTGGTATGCAGGTAGCTGACACCCTGGAATACCACATAGGCTACATAATTTTCCCAAATTCCCACGGGAACGGAGCCGGGCGGGAAAGCTGTTCACGTTGCAAATCAAAACGAATTGTTGCTCCGTTTGACGTGAAGGAAGGACAAATAAACACTTTTATACATTAAAAGTAAGGTTTTATTGAATGTAGAGCTTTAAGAGATCAACATCTTTAAAGTACGAGTGAATAGGCTTCTTCTGGGTGAGCTCGCTACATCCTCGACCGAATCTTTGCACTGAGCTAGATTGTGGTAAAGGGCGAACCCATTTTTAATAAATAAAATAAATAAAAAATACCTCATGGAAGACGTAGTGACGATAAGCAGTGGCCAATTGTGTCGGTAGAAGCTCGCAATGGCTAGCGCTTGGAACGTCTTGCCCAGGCCCATGTCATCGGCGATCATGCAGCGCCCACGACGCGCTATACCGAACCTGGTTTAAAGTACCATATAGATAGAAGAAGTACCATATGAAATGAAAATAAAAAAAAACAGGTTGCACTCCGGGAGTGCCGGCAGAAGTGAAAACTTGAACATATATTACTTCCTTGCGGTCTACTCTCCCTCCGTCTTACGAATTTTCGATCAGGTCACGTGTCCTGACGCGAGTTTAACATTTTTTACCCATACTTCAAAGTGCACAACGCCGCTAAAGTTTTCACTTCAAAAAATGAAAATTAATTTATTTCTAAGAATACTTATAACTAAATCTCACTTGAGGCCAGCCCAGTAAGCATTGGTTTGCTTGTGTTGGGTGCGACATCAATCACAGCTTAGCTAACTAAACCAATTAAATTAAGTCATAAGTCAAAACCAATTAAATTAAGTCATAACTAGCTAAATTAAAGAGATAGCTAAACCTCGATAACTTAAGGCGACTACAGCATCCGATAAAGGCAGCACACATAGGAATAGTGCCATCTCCGTCTCTCAACAGGCCTGGTAGTGCGAACAGTGTCGATACACGAAGTTTACGGACTATGAAAGCGTGCGTGCGTAAAAACATGTTCTAAAGTTAGAAAAATGAGATTTATGGAAAAGTAACAGCTTAAATCGAAAAATGCGTTAACTACTTATCGAGAGTGTTCAATCACGAACATTTTGATAGCAAATTCAAGTTCCTGTGTGCATTTTTCTATCGTTTTTACAGCTTAAAAGATACAAAATATTGATATTTAGAGGTGACTTTGTGAACTTTTTCTATCGGACCAAAAGTGCTGAATCATGTTTTCAGCAAACTACTTATCTAGTTTATGTCCTGAATATTACCGTAGTATTTTTTTCTTCGATTTAATGCAGTGCGTCATGCTTATCTACGCATCATAAAATCGTAATTTAGGTGCTATAGTCGCCTTAAAGTTATAGTCAAAAGAGCAATCTAATGAAAAGTCATAACTAATTGACCTAGCTAACTCAGAGACGTAGCTAATTTAAATCTATAACTGATTGAGTTAGCTAAGTGAAAGGCATCGATAATTGAGATGGCTAATTTAAAAGCAGTTATGTCGGTAGTAGCTCTAAATGGCTTGCCCAGGCCCATGTAATTGGCGATGAGGCAGCGCTCGCGACGCGCTTTAATAGTTATTAACGATACTAGTGTCGTAGGTAATGTGTAACGTGAGCCCATTTGAAACACGAGCGAAGCGAGTGTTTTATAGGGCTCCAGTTACACATTACCTAAGACACGTATATTGTTCAACGTTTTACAATGCAGTAGCCGAGGAAAAGAAACTAAAAAAAAATGTTGACAAAAACTTACATAGTATAGGTATATCCAAAGTTCTTAAAAGATAGTATTTCCAATAAACATTCACAGAAAACTTGTTACAATTGAACAATATGCACTAATATTTTACGATTAAACACAAAACATTAAGGAATTGACATTTTTATAACACAAAAATAATTTTGTTGAACAAATAATTTCAAATGGCGGGCAAAACAATGGCGAGCAAAATATTTTTCCACAATTATGAGGCAAAGGCTAAGATAAATAAAATGCCAATTGCGCCTACAGAAATTATTAAATAGTTCAATTATTTGTTAAAAATCAGATTTGTTTTATTGAAAAAGTAAAATAAATAATTTACGTTTATATTTTATTTCACTAAAAATCAAGATTTTTGTCATAAATCATTATTTTTTTCAGGCATAAAAACTCTTTGCTGTCATTCTATAAAGCCAGTATGACGCTGTATAAAAAAGGTAATACTCTCACTTGTCAAAAGGGTCACTGAATTATCAAATCAGCTACTCTTTATTGCGTTATACATTTTTGTCAGTATTTTATTCACTTTTTGCTTCCTTTTTATGCATCATTTGTTAAAAAAAATAACTTTACTGGATCACAGAATAGCCACTGAAGTTGAATTTTGGTATATGAAAAATGGTTTATTTGCTCATTAGTTCAAATATTTTATTTCTTTACAAAATCTTCTTCTCATTTCAAATTACATAACATGACATGTGTTTTATGGGGTACGTAAACGTACACTCAGTGGCAATGTTACGGGGCCATTTCCGAGCAACTGCATTGTAAAATAACTAATGTAATAGTGATAAACTTTATTTATCTAGCTAGTCTAGTCCTCATACAAGTGCACCTTGAGGGACTTGTATGAGGCCAAGCCAAACGCAGTCGCCGTGGCCATATTTTGGGCCAACACCAAGTAGTAATTTAAAAAAACCATTGACACTAATTTGTCTGACATCTAGGTACGTCAAAAAGGCTTGTATGTCTGCTGCGTGTTGTGGGCGTGCGTAAACAAACATAAGACAACAAATTGGGACAATCAATGTATCTAACTAAACCATCTATATCTTCAAATTAGCTGGCTCAGTATGCAATGAATTTAAATTAGCTAGCTCAATGGGCTAGTTAAGTAACGTACACAGAGGCTAGGAACCTGATGGGTGACCAAAGTGACAATTTATCACGAGCGTTTCCGTGCTTCGAAGGGTACGTTAAGCTGTCGGTCCCGGCTGTTGCCGATTGACTGCAGTTGTTAAAACCAAGTCAGAGGCCATTGTGCGGTTTGAAAACTCTGACACCAGGGTTAGCCAAGTTCGCCACACACTTGACTATACCTACACGATAAGAAGAACTTAAATTTAAAAAATATATATTCCACGAATCCGTACTGAGCGCTTCAGTTCATCTTTTATACTGCGCACTGCTGAGAAATGGAATTCTCTGCCTGCGTCTGTATTTCCGGGCTCATGTAACCCCAGTCTCTTTAAAGTTCGAGTGAATAGGCATCTTATGTCTGAGCTTGCTACATCCTCGACCACATCTTCGCCCCTGGGCTAGATTGTGGTCAAGAGCAAACCCATTTGTTATAAAAAAAAAAATTACCTAACACCTTGTTCCTGAAAAGGCATAAGTTTATTTCTGAGTGTTGACTCTATTGGTGAGAGATCTATATTATTGGGATCCATGGTTTGCTCTTGGAGAACCTGAAAGTTTAAATGAATTTGAAATAAAAATACTAACAAAATTTTTTACATTTTAGAGAACAGTTGTTCAATTTTTATAACAAAAAAAATATCTAAAATATTTATTTAGAAAAGGATATTTAGAAAAGTAGGTAGTTTATATATTTTTTATAATTTAGTTCTTTAATTCAGAACTTAGTGCAGAGACCTTACAATATCTGAAGACCTAACAAACACTAATAAATCCATGAATCAATTAATTAAATTATGCACCTAAATGCAACACTATTATTCTCTTGAAATTAAAATGGCCAACATTATGGATTCCTAAATTAATATGTCTCCATAACATTGTCATTAAGAATATATACTCTCGGTACATTGTGAACCGCCCCATTTTTATTGTAATATTTCACTAGTGAAATTGTAATATTTCAGTTTTTACAATTTTCTGGTGAAAGTTATATGGCCACAGTATTTATATGTTTAGCAGATTCAAGTCCTTTCAATTGTGTCTAGTTAGGAAATTAATAGCATGTGTAGATTGTGCTTAATAATAATAATGCATGTGCAGATTGCATGTGCGGATAATGCAGATTGTGCTTAAATTCTACACATAATTATTAACGAATAAATAACTGCTTGAGGAAGTAAATATGAGTTTTAATTGTAGATAGAAATCCAAAATACAAACAAAGCTAAAACAAGACAGACGTCACAACAATTACATTAAGACACGTCATAGACTATCTTGCAAAGGAGATGAGTAGCCTCATTTCTTCACATCCCGTCTCGTTTTTATCTTGGCTATGTTAAGCCTATAAGACCACTTAGTTCTTTAAGCCTTGGCTTAAACAGCGGCTTAGTCAAGAAGTCAGCAAGTTGCTTTTCAGCTTCCACCTTTAAGACCTTTAGATCTTCTGTAAGCACACATTCACGCACGAAGAAATGCCGGATCTGAATGTGCTTTGTCCTCTGATGCCTTTCGTATGGTGGGTCGTGAGCTAAACTTATGGCAGATTCATTATCAAGACGAAGTTCTGTATGGACATATCCGGTCACAATAAACTGTAGAATCTTCTTTAGCCATATGACCTCTCTGGCCGTTTCACTGGCAGCTACTATTTCAGCCTCCGTGGAAGAAATCGCGACTGTCTTCTGTCTTTTACTTTGCCAGGCGATTGCTCCTCTTGAATATAGGCAGACCATTCCGGAAGTGGATCAAATGAGGAAATTTACATGAAACCCCCTGAGGGATATACTGATGCTTCAGGCAAGGTATGCAAACTCAAGAAGAGTCTTTATGGCTTGAAACAAGCACCTCGCTGCTGGAACCATTGCATTACCGAGTATATCCTAAAGATAGGATTCAAACAATGCGAGAGTGATCCTTGTCTCTTCATAAGAAACAAAGACAGTAAAGATAAGAAGCTGATTCTGGCGTTATATGTTGATGACGGGTTGATCGCCTCTGCAAACCCGAAAGAGACTGAGAGATTTTTGTGTGAACTGAGACATCGATTCAAGATCACGACGAAATCTGCCTCATACTTTTTGGGAATTGAAATTGACAGAAAGACTGATGGGTCAATAAAAATTGATCAGAAATGTTATTCCAAGCGTCTACTAGAGAGGTTTAATATGCAGAACTGTAAAGCTGCTGTGACGCCGATAGTCAAAGATGCTATCCTACAAGAGAATGAGAAAGAAGCAGCTCCATTCCCATACAGACAAGTGGTTGGTGCACTTTCTTATTTAGCTGTTGGGACAAGACCTGACATAGCGTATGCTGTTAGTGTTGTCTCAAGAAAATTAGACAATCCCAAACCTGAGGATGTGGCGAGAGTGAAGAGGGTCTTACGCTACATCAAGGGCACTATTAATTATGGGATTACATATAAAAATTCCACTGCGACAAAATGCCTACAAAGCTATAGTGACGCAGATCATGGAGGAGATCTTACTACAGGACGATCCACTTCTTTTTATCTTTTCTTGTCTTTTCCTTGCTTTCGTCTTTACTCACAGCTTTAACTTCTTTCTTTCCTGTCTTTACCCATAATGCTTCGGCACTGCTGCTGCCTTCACCGTTTTCCTCTTTTCTTTTCGCAAGAATCTGTTCATGGGAGCATAGCTGTACAGTCAGGTTATCGACAGTGCGCTCATTCTTCGTCATCAATAGCCAGCTTGATTCAAACGTCATGTATTCCGGCGGTAGCGTGTCAAGAATTTTGTAAATTAATAGTATATCTGGCAGATCCTTTTCCAGGTCCAGAGCTCTATGTAATTCATGCCATAAACTCTTGAGCGTCGAAATATGAGTTGCCATATCATGCGTAGCATCTCTCTTGTATGAGAAGAAAGTTTTACACATTTCGTACCTTTTATCTACGTTGCAGCCTTCGTAAAGTCTGTGTAGCTCATCCCACATATCCTTGGAGTAAGTAAAACGCATCATTTTCTCTAGTATGTCATCCGGTAAATTTGACGTTAACAGGACGGAAATTATGCTGTCAATTTTGTCGTAGTCTTGAACTTCTTTCAAGTACTTGGTCTTTTCTTCTGCTGTGGCACCAGGCAATAATGTTGGCCTCGGTGTTCTTCCTTCCAACACATCTTTTGCCCCAGGTAGCCCTTTAAGCACCATAAAAACTCTAAACTTCCACGTTTTAAACTTGTTGGCGTCTAAGTCCCCTATTTGAATCTTGGAAACGTCCGCAATTGATTTATCCATCTTTGATTACAGACTTCGTTCCGTCGAATTTTCAAATTTTTTCGAACTTTGTTTTGGTTTTACCACCGAAACTAAATATGCCAAGCTAAACCCTCAGTTCAATTCGAAAATTTGTTCTCTGCTACCATATTAACGAATAAATAACTGCTTGAGGAAGTAAATATGAGTTTTAATTGTAGATAGAAATCCAAAATACAAACAAAGCTAAAACAAGACAGACGTCACAACAATTACATTAAGACACGTCATAGACTATCTTGCAAAGGAGATGAGTAGCCTCATTTCTTCACAATAATAATGTCAAGCACTACCTAATTGACAAGTTAGAAATAAATATTTCTACTTCCAGGGTTAACAACATTCATCACATGTATGATCTCAGAAATAAAGGTATTTATAACCTTTCAAAATAAAAAAAAATTGTAAATCTGCTCAAAGAATAAATTCCATAACTGTACATTATTAGGTAAGAATGTATTTGTGAACCTCATTATTAAATAAATCCTCAATGGTTTTATCACTACTAAATAATATTTAAAAAATTACCTTAAGGACATAAGGTGGCAATGGGCCCAAAACAACATGTGGGGCCAATGGGGCCACTTTGGACATCAGATCTTGATAGTCATGTAACGCAAAGTTCCATAACTTTGATTTCGCATCTGAAAGTAGTTAGTTTTAAAAAATAGTCATGGAAACAAACAAATTAAAGTCAGTCTTCATGTTTATGGTTAAACTAGCTTTTTGCCTGCGAATTTGGTTTCATGAAAAAGTAGCTAGTCCCTGTGTAAGCAAACATATTATTTTATTGCTCAGTTTCAACTTGAGGGAAGGACAAAAAAATCACGATTTCAAATTCATAATATAGTTAAAGGGTAAAATCAGTAGCATATTTACACAGGGTCACTCACTAGACTACTAGTTATTAACAAGCAACCTCTTGACACCGTATTCCTACACTTAAAATATTAAAAAAATAATTTTAAAATGTATTACTTCAACTATTCCGAGCTAAGATATGACTTACCAAAATTTCTGGAGGGTATAGATTTAAAAATATTAATTAACGGCGTGCAAAATTCTGTTGGATTCACTTCAAAACGATCTTCAGATATCAAATACACAGTACCACTTACAACCTTCGAATTAAGTGCAGTATTGTCATTATATCCACTGCTTTGTGGCTTAGCATACGGATGAAATGTTCTACTACTGCTAGAATTCCAGTACTTTATTGGGCCACTCGTGAAAGGTTGGTTAATGCAGTTTGACTCGGAAGATCTCGCAAAACGATCATTATTGAATTTGGCAGGAGAAGAAGTCTGAGGAGTTTGACCGCCACTCCTGCTCTGCCTCTTCTGTATGGCAGCCAGACGCTTTTTCTCAATTTCTTCTTTTGAACAACTCATTTTAGTTCATAATTTATATCACAACATCGCAGATATTCTCCGGTGACAGTGACAATATTTTTTATTTAGTTTTTTTATCTTTGGTTTATTTGTATCTTGGGCAATCTTGGGTTTATCCCTTTCGGGAAAGGCGAACGAAGGAATCTATGTCCATACAGCCGTCAAATGTTTTTCTTCTGTGTAACTCTCGTCCCGTTGACAGTAAACCAATAGTGTTTTGAAAACTGCCGCAGAGATCTTTGTCGGAACTAAAAAGAGCGGATACACCATATCATCCCATGAATTTTTCTACCACAATTTTATGGGATATAACAAAAAACCGCAAATTCCGCGTTGTGTACGCTACCTTGACGCTCACAACACAAAAAAGAAGTCTTGTAGCCGGGCCATAATCTATAAAAAAATGTAATGTCACGTCACTGTCACTGTCACAGAACAGACCATTGTTTTTGTTTGGATCAATGGATTTATTCGATATTGATTGGCAAAATTGTCTTACATAAAAAGACAGTGCACAAGAATAGAACATAATATAATATTGCGAAATGTCCTCATATCAATCTAGAAACGTAGAAGATCAAAAAAATGTCCGCTGACAAATATAATAACTTCGTGCGACCTTCATCTGCATACGGAGATAAATATTACCCACTAAACCCTGCCTTAAAAGGAGAAGAAGCCAGAAAGTTGTATTTAGAAGAAGTTGGTGACGTTGGCGACCCAGAGCCAAGTATTTATAATGAACACTACGAGGGTTCATCGATCAAAAGATCAAGACACGTCCTCGCAAAAGTAAGTGACATCGAATTATCTTTGACTGACAAAGATCTCTTCTTATCAGCACAAAACAACGATGTGGTTATACTCAAACGCATACTCGATAATTTCCCTGACAAGATAAACCTACTTGATGATTACGGTTGGAGTTTACTTATGATAGCCTGTCAAGCCTCTTCAACTGATGTTGCCAAAGAACTTTTGGATCGGAATATCAACACAAATATCAGAGATAAAGCGGGGAACTCTGCCCGCAGTCTAGTTATTAAAAACAAAAACTTAGCTCTAATTGATCTACTGTTAGCAAAAAAGAAAAGTAAGAACAAAGACACAGAAAATGAGTTAGAATGTAAAAAGAAGAAATTAAAAGATTTCCACTGTAGTACATGCAACAAAACTATTTCTCATGAAAAGGAACACTTATCATCTACAATTCACAACATAAATGCTAGTAAAGGGAAGAAAATACCAGCTAATTATGTAATACCGGCTTCTAATAAGGGATATCAATTAATGTTAAAAGGTGGCTGGGATTGTGATTCAGGATTAGGACCTGAAGGTTCAGGAAAGAGATATCCAATAAAAACTGTGCAAAAGAAAGATAGGAAAGGTCTGGGGCATGAGAAAAAAAAAGAGGTACCCATTCAAGAAGTAGTTTGGCTAAAACAGAATAAGAAAACAATAGACAGAGATCGTAGAAAAAACAGACACATGGAAATTAATTTCAGAAGAGAATTTTACTAACTACTGTGGGCAATTCATATTTTTTTATTAATTCACACTGAAATATATGAATTTTTATGTTATTTATACCAATATAAAATCAATAATAAGAGAAGTGATTTGTTTTATTCAGATTTTTTTAAATTTTTAGTATGAAGTTACAACGTACAGTCAATGGCACATCAAGTTACAACAAACTCCCCAATGGAGATAAAATTGAAAATCGATTAAATAAATTTGACAGTTTTGGATAGCATGATGTGCTGTTGCCCCTTAACATGCTTTGGTATGCTTTTTTTTCATTTTTTTAAAGTTCTATAGTTAACATAAAAAATTAGGAATGCTTAGTCTATTGAAGACTTAAAACAACTGAAAAAACTGTATACTTTAGCATACTCTAATTTTTAAGAATTCCAACCATAAAGAATTGTGAAAAGAGTGTCCTATATCATCAGGCAAAATAAAGTTGTTAATAGTTCATGGATGACATTAACCAACCTCAAAAATGAAACAATGCACGAATCCGAACATACCTACATAAAAATTAAAAAAAACATACAGTTGAACATAGAACCTCCTCCTTTTTTGCAGTTGGTTAAAAAGGGTCAGAAGATTTTTGTATGATGGTTGGCCTGCCGCCATCCGCCATTTTGATTTTTTTCGAAATCGTGGCACGTACACGTGTACGAATTATTTGTCTCGTGTCAAAATAAATGTCATTGTCACATTCTAGTTAAGTAATATACTCTTCCAAAATTTCAAGATGCAACTCATACTTATTTAAAAAAAAAATAGTGAGCTGCAGATCTCCGTGACTGTGGTAACGGGAACGTTACCCTATGGATCATAGTTACACATTCCGTTTTCTGAACATGCAGGTTTGCTCACGATGTTTTCCCTCAGCTTAACGGACTTTCATAAGTCCACTAACTTTTTTGAACTTTTCAGCAAAGCTATCAGCCGTTTTTTGTGTTGTTTAGGGTCCCTCTGAATGTATAATAAGCATTTTTCTATCATTGAATTTATTTGTTCCACATTAATTCTACATTGCTTTTATTATGTAATTCTTCATTATTTTATAATAAAAAAAATATAAAAGTATCCGTGAAGTTAGCGCATAAAATGAGGGAATTCACAATTTTTGGTAGGTAATGCCCATAAATAGAGTATAAATGAATATAGAGCTAGGTGCAAAAACGTATTTTATATTTTCCCTTTAGTCTATGAAATAAAGGCCATTGTTAGTGTGTATTAATTTAGTTTTTGTACAAATCGTTCTCAAAAATAATTTATTTACTTAACTTTCATAATTAATTGGTTGGTGACTAAAATCAAGGGCCGAAAAAAAAAATAGGCACCTTTAGAAAATAGTTTTAGGTAACGTTATATTTTAAACTGGCAGCGGGATTTATGTTTTGGCGACAAAATTATATCTAAGCTACAAAAAATAATGGCAGCGAAAAAGTAAACTTGTAACTAGGCGGCATGCTCCTCGTCTTCATCCTCCTTCTCCATTCTCTTTTTGCGACATTTTTACTCTTCAGTTTTGTTATTCTAAATCTAAATTCGAAATTAAAAACTTCTAGTTGTCATTCGCTGGGATGACAAACCCTACTGAGTTTCCATCGCAGGCGCACGCCATCCCCCATATATAACTATACTCTTTGCGCACGCCCGCTAATATTGTACTGATTTTTATATATTATTTGTAAACTAATATCAAAGGTTTAAGTGTATAATCTATTAAACGTATTTCCTGCTTAACATTTTTTATTCCTTCATCGTGCTCCCGCAGCCAGCCGGCGCAAACTTATGGCTTTTGAAAATTGTCAAAGTGGGATATACTTAGCTGTAATAGGGTTGAGAATACAAAATCATAATAAAATTAATTTAAAAAATAATGATAATACTATATTACAGTCGTTTTCTAAGAATTCCGGGATGGGTGGAATAAGAGAATGTTTCAATCCAAGATGGTGGACATCCATTTTTTGTTATAGTTTTTATTTCCTTTTTATTGATTTAACCTTTTCACCGCCAAAGTCTGATATATCAGACAATTTTTTTTAAACTTTAATATCGTTCACCAAGCGTTCGCCATACAACACGACATTAAATTTTCTTTTAATTTTTTGATTAGCGTTTTTGACGAAAACTGTTGCCGCTAAAAGGGTTAAGTATGTCGTTTTAATTATTATTTTTACGGAACCCAAAAATATTTTCTTTGCTATCCAGTTAATAATATTTGTCGCCAAGTCTTATTTTTCAGCAGACAAGTCATTGTTTTTAGCAGCCCAACCATTATTTTTAGCGCAGTATTTTCATGATTTCGATTGCTTCGTTTATTATACTTGCTACCTATTGCGACCATTTTATATAGCAGCCACTTTCTGATTTTTCTTAAGTCGCAGTTTTGTCGCCAAGTAAATAGGTATACTTAGTAGTCGCAAGTTTATTTTTATCGCTGCCAGATTATTTTTTTGCAGCTTACACTACAATCACCTGCAGAATTATTTTTATGTCCTCCAAAATGTGCCCTCTATTTATACTCAACTCAATTTATGGACATTACCAAAAACCGTAAATTCCGTCAATGTACGCTACCTTATCGGACTTTACACAGAAAGTCCTAATCACTTTATCATGATTTTGTTCGTCACTAATCCTGAATTTTCTGTCACTAATCAGTAGTTAAGTTTTATGAATACCGTAATACCACTAGATAGCTAAATCTAAGGTATTAACCAGTTTCCAATTTGGACAGATAACTCGAACCCAAGGAAACATGCACCATTGGCCGGGAAAGCTCTAATTATTGCTGGTGTGAAACCTCTGTAAAGTCCCCTGGGTCCCTCTTTAGCCATTAGCTCTTTAAATGCGTCTCTAATCCCGTTCGGGTACGACTCTTTGGGAGCCGTCTGTAGTCTGGTCTTCAAGACATCAGCTGGCATGCCAACGAGCCAGTTACCGACACCAGCCAACCCTCCAGCAAAAATTGTTATCAATGATTTAATATAATTGTTAGTTCCTTTCGATATCAATGCGTCCCTTACAGATTCATATGTTACGAAATAAACTCCAGTAGCCGGCATTTCTCTTGCCAAAGTCGCAACAGAGCCCCTGTATAGGCTACGAACACCACCTTCCGCGTATACTTTTCTAGCACAGTCGACAAAACCTTTATATTTTGGGGTCTTCTCCTTGCAATCCAACTGTGTTTGAAGGAGACACTTTATTCTTTCGCCGGGAGTCAAGATAGGAACTGTAGAGAAACCGGCAAACGCACCACAAGCAAAAACCTGTGGTTTTGTAAAAGTTTTAGTGTTATTAGCAGTCATTATTCCTTGAGCTAAGCCGAAACTGAGAAAGCTCAGTGAGAAAACAGGCACTGCGCCAATAAGTGGAGCTAACATGCCTTTGTAAAGACCGCGGAAACCTTCCGTATGAACGGTCTTTCTGAAACAGTCCCAAACACCGTCGTACAGTGGTAGGCACCCTGCTTTTGGTACCGAAACGCTCTGTAATCTAACTTTGACTGTGTCGAGCGGGTGCCCACACAAGACTGCACATAAACCGCCAACGCCGCCACATACAAAGTATTTAGGTAAACTTATCTGCCGCTTGCTTCCCATCTTGAATTTCTTAATTAGCTTATTTAATATTATCCGGTAAAACTACTTCCCAGTTTCATTAGTACTGTCTTCAAGTAAGTTATAGCTTGATTATAGCACAAATATACATAAAATAATGCTCATTTTGCAAGATCTATTATGATTATACCATTCACAGTAGGTTAAAAAGGTATACTTTGTAATGATACGTAATTTTCCGTTCTTCCCAAAAGGCTTACATACATTTTATTTTTGTAAACATGAGTACAATACATTGAGAAGCAGACACTAGCGTTTAGGAACACAAATTAATAATAGTAATGTGGTTTAGCAAAATTTGAGTAGGTACAATACTTTGCAAATACTCTGATCACATGACCACGTCATTAGTGATTTAAATTCTCTTTGTACGTCATTGAAATTCTGTCCATATTCTTATTCATCTGTGATGGACTTAGGTTTTAGATGACCACTTACATAACTTATTTTTTCCATGTCTATGATGTACACCCATCAAGTAGTCTACGCATAGACATAGAAATTAGTTAAAACATTCTATAATGTATGTACTTAGGTCACTTAACTTATTTTTTCTAGGTCTATGATGTAGGTACTTAATTCAGTTAATTAGCGAAAATTAAAGACGTAATTATTTCCATGAAACTGACATAGACATAGAAAAAATGAGTTAAATACCACGAAACTGAACAACTTTCCCCGAGAAACAGGGCTGTAGCTAGTCGAATTTGAGGTAGGGCAGCATAGGTTACAGGTAGGGAGGAAGTAAAAAATTTACCTGATCTGCCCTCGAAACACGGGCTCCTAAATCAATCACCATGTATTTCTATATCACTGATAGTTCAATCATTATAGATTTTGACCCGTGAATAATAAGTTCTTGGTTTTTTTTCGTACGTCCCGCGGGGGGGTCACTGGGAGTGTAAAGGAGAACTATCACGCCCCATACAAAATTTACCCAGGCCCGACAGAAAAGAAACATATCTCAACTTTTTTGCTATATTGAGTATAACTCAAATATATTAACAATATTTTAAATATTAGTGGCTAACATTTCTATATTGCTTAGTGATTATTGTTTTATAGGAAAATAGTTACCTATTTTTTTAAAGATAAGCTGCTATTGAAATCATTTAAAATGACATTAAATGGTTCCACAACCAAAATATAGACAGTTATTAAGCTTTAAGATCTATTAGAGCTAAAATATTTGTGTAAAGGTAATATTTTTGGAGTTTGTTTGTGCCTTTATTTTTGTTTTATGTTTAATGTAGATATTTAGCAAGCACAGTGGGCTTATGCACACTTATTAACGTGATATGATGTCGTAGATGCGACCCAATCTATACTCTATCCCAAGCAAAGAAGTAACAAATCATTTTTTCTCACTCGTCCTAATGGACGAACGGGGCGCGGGCGCAGGCAGGTAGGGGGAGGGGAGTATATGAAAAGTCTTTAAAACCATGGCAAAGGCGGTCTTATCTCTATAAGCAATCTCCTCCAGGCAACCTCTTATTGATACTATTATCACCTGGATAATCCCATAATTAGTTAATATGACAAAAATGATGATATGTAAATATAACAAAACCGAAGGCAATATTTTTGGTGGTATTTTGGTATTTTTGGTGGCCATTGATTTCGAATATAACACATATATTTTTGAGTTACCTTTAAAATAACAAAAAATCTGGGATATGTCTCTTTCATGTCGGGCCTGGGTCACAAATGGTAGTTCTCCTTTAAAAAGTAGACTGAATTAGGCTCCTGTTTATATTCGAAAAATGTTTTTTTTCCAAAAAAACGGGTTTTCTTGAATAACTCGGTCATTTTTGATTTTACAGTAAACCCGTAAGCCATAAATTGTAGGAAATTTGATTCTCTACAAGTTTGGTCCTCACAATTTTTCTTCTTATTGCTGTCAGGATTGCCTAAGCTAGGAGTATCTTTCCTGATACCCCGGCCGGCTGTGCTCGGTGTTGTGGTACTATACACATAGTGTAAGCCTAGCAAACTAGCCTCTATTTCTAGTGCCCCAGCCCACACTGTCCGGTGCTGTGGAATATTGCACACACCTACTAGCAAAGGCGCCTCAGGTCCCCGCGCATAGTAAAAACGCGCGTATCGTGATCTCAAAGTAAGTGCGCGCACCTCTGTGCCGCGCGTCGCGACTCTACGCACGTTCCGTACCGCGCACCGCGACTCTACGCGCGTTCCGTACCGCGCACCGCGACTCTACGCGCGTTCCGTGTCGCGCATCGCGACTCTACGCGAACCCCGCGCGTCGTATACCGCGAGCGTTACCCCAGTGCATTCCGCGTCCCGTTAAGTGCAAAGACAATAGTGTGTTGAACTGAACCAAAGTTAAAGGGCAAAGAACAATATTAGACTTAAAGACCTTTTATAACTTCAACTATCATTGTATTACGAGTGTCATTAATAAACTTTGTGAAGAACATCGGTGTTTTTGTCGTCAACTGCTAGGCGCTACCCTCATCAACACAACCACGTGTTACAGTAATTAATTAAGTTGTAATTAATTATTGGGTAATTAATTAATTAAGTTTAATTTTCAAAATATCGATTTTGGGGGAAAAAAGGTGGGAACCAAAACTGTTCAGAATTTGATTCTCTACAAATTTAGTCCTTTTCATTTATGCCGTAAAACGTGTAACATAGGAGATAATGATAATATTTTGAATTTGTCAATGCCCCCCCTAACTACGGCCCTGCCCAGAAACAGGTCGAAATTTCTAAACACTGTCGCCCCTCCATGTAACTTGTGCGATCAGATTACCCTTTGTATGGTCCAACTTATTTAGATTTCTGGGGGAAAGTTGTTCAGTTTCATGGAAAAAATCACCCCTTAAGTTTCGCTAACGAATTTAAAGTCTATATAGTTATGTCGGTGTATTGTCAGTGGTACGACGGTAAAAACATTAAAATTATCCATTAAAGTTAATGCTACCTTAAAAATCATGCTGAAACGCTCTTTATAATGGGTTTTGGTCGTTAGAAACAAGTCATCATCATTTTCAGATTTAACTTTAATGAGCGTTTCAGAAACGTCTCAGCTTTATACTAAATACGCTCACACCTATAATCCCAAACGGGGTGGGCCGACCATCAGTGGTTCCAGCGTAAGTTATTATTTATTCTTATGGTTCCAGCGAACTACTGAATGCCACGTATGACCAAGGCTTTCTTAAACTAGGCTGGGGCCCTTGGGCACTCAAGAATTTGGGGCCCTTTTGGAATGTAAAAAAAGCGAATTAAGTAGTATAATAAAAAAAATACTAAGTACCCGTGACCATTTATTATAGGTAATCAAATACAGTATGATATGTCATAAATGATATTAGAATGCTGCTGGTTTTTTTGTTACGATTATGATAACGGTTTCTTTGATCGCTAGATGGTGTACTTAGTAGATTAGGTAGGATGCGTTCGGAAATATTATTAATTCGTACAGTAGGAATAAACGCAGTCATCGATATAATGGCGTAGTATATGCCTTGTAAATACCTTCTGATAAGATTACTGATTTGTGAAAAAAGTGTAACGTGCCTGACAAAAATGTTTTGAGAATAAATGTGTGAGAGAAATTGTCGGTCCTTCGGGGCCCCCTGAGAATGGGGGCCCTGGGCACGGGCCCCGTGTGCCCTTATGTTGAAGACGGTATTGCGTATGACCCTTAAACGGCTGGACCAATTTTGATAAAAATTTGGATGGAGGAAGCCGACACCCTGCATTAACACATAGGCTACATAATTTTTCCAAATTCTCACAGATATGAAGTCCCGGGCTGAAAGCTAGTTATATAATATATTTATGTGCAATCGGAAAATCGTTGATTGTCGAAACACAATAAGAATTAGAGTTCAATTGTTTAAATACAGGCATGGGCAACTGTAGGAATTCCCATTACACTAATAGGTACTATTTTATCTTATCATCATCAGCCTGTGTCGATCCAACTGCTGAACACAGGCCTCTCCTATGGCACGCACGCCACTGAGCTCGGTCTTCAGCTCTACTTCTCCAATCACGGCCCGCTTCCTTACAAATATCGTCACCCCACCTATAGTTAAAGGGCGCCCTATGCTACGATACGTTTGACGATTCGCGGTCTCCATTCTAGAACTCGTCTGCGCTTGCCTGCGGTGCCTCAACGGCCATCGGTTCTACGACAGATATGACCAGCCTACTGCCACTTAAGCTTGCTAATTTGCCGAGCTATGTAGGTGACTTTGGTTTTTTGGCGGATTATTTCATTTCGAATCCGATCCCCGAAATAACACCGAAGCCCTTTCCATTGCTCGCTAAGCGACCTTAAATTGTTGGACTAGTTTTCAGGCGTAGAGGTTAGAGGTGAGTCGGGTTATTTATGGGTATAAATAATTTACAAATTAAAACAAATATATTCAGTTGGCATTGGGCGTTTTCCGACTGGCCGGCACGGCGACGGCGACGGCGACGGCGAGAGTGACAGAGCTATACTAGGAAGCAAGTATCTGTCACTCTACTAGGTAGTAGAGTGACAGATACTTGCTGTCGGTAGGTACCGACTACCGATTTCTTGCTTCCTAGTATAGCTCTGTCACTCTCGCCGGCGCCGGTGCCGGCCAGTGGGGAAACGCCCATTGTCGGCACTTCAGCGGTCCTCATAAATGCCTTTTTACCCGACTGCGCGACACAAAGGAGGGTAATGTGTTTATCAGCCTTTGTATGTATGTGGGTTTGTACCTTTGTGGCACTATTTAGACCAAACGCGTGGGCCGATTTTGATAAGTGACACGTCGTTGGATTCGTCATAACGGCGCGAGTGTGTCATAGAATGTATAAAAAAATTTGAAAAATCGAAATGGCCGATTTTGGACGCTATAATATGAAAAAGAAAAAATGAAAATCGACAAACTATGTCAAGTGGGACATCGTTGAATAGGTATTTAAAAATCATTTTAAGGTTTCTCATATCGTTTTTCAATCAGAATTACCGTTCAGGATCTATAACGATTTAAAGTTGGTTAGTAACGAATTTCACTTAAATATTGTTCATTTTTATGCAAGTGAGATATATTATATTATACAACTTATGAGAAAATTAATAAACAAATATAAATATCTGACCCTAACTAAAAAGTGTAAAATAAAATAAATTAATATAAAAAATAAAAAAAACCCAACTGCTTTGTAAAAACTGAAACGAAAAAAAACAAGTAACTTCAGTAGTCGAGACTTTTGTTATTGAATACCTATTATTGAATAGGTAACATATTGATTTTAACAGTCGGGACGGGAGTTCGGGACCCATCAAAAATCCGGCGTCCTAATAATGGGTCCCGACTGTTAAAATCTTTGTTATTCAATAATATTTAATAACAAAAGTCTCGACTACTGAAGTTACTTGTTTTTTTCTTTTCAGTTTTTACTAAGCTGTCAGGTTTTTTATTAATTTATTTTATTTATATTTTATTAAGCATAGGTACCTACCTAGTTCCATGTAGGTCTTCGTGATTTGAACAAAATACAAAATCTTAAAAAATATAAATAATAATTTATTAGAAGACACATTAAATACATACAGTGCTTAAGCTCTGATAATAGGATTCGGGTCTTAAAAATATATGTCGGTTATTGTCAAAGACACGCGAATCAAATGTTTATATCTCTATAAAAAATAAATAACTTTTTTGAATCTTTTAGAAACGTAAGAGACAGATCAATGTCAACACAAAATAAACCTTAGCCTCTTTGCATAACATTGTTTTTTGCTCTTCACAGTAAAATGGTGTTATAGTTAGAACAAGGCGCCAAAATCTATGACTCGTAGGTATATAATCGAATCGAACGACAAATTGTGTTTTTGCGCACTAAGAAAAATTAATAGGTTGGCTACTAATAGGTATCAAGAGTCAAAAAACTGAAAAGCGGCTGCTATAAACAAAGTTGTAGGTATCATTTGATTTTTAAACTGAAAGGGAGATTTATGATTTGGCGACAATTTGTTTTCAAGCGACAAAATTGATGGCAATGAAAGATTTACATGTTAGCTTTTAAAAATTGAGGAAATGGGACGTATTTTAGGTTGAGCATACAATAATAGTAATGATATTTAAAAAATATATATAACGGAGTCGTTTTCTAAGGCTTTTGGGATGCTGGTGACACTTATTTTAGAATGTTAGAATGGCTGCTACAAAATACTAACAAAAATATTATACGAAGCGGTAGAAATTATCAATAATGACTAAGCGACTAATATAATTAAAAGGGTATCAAAAAAATTTCACCTAGGTACTTGAATTCTAGGTATAATTAGTGACATTCGTTTTATCCCATCCTAGAAGCCCTGGTAAACGACTTCGGTATGAATTTTCTTTAAATTATTTTAGTACGATTTTTGTATGCTCAACCTATTACAACTGTATCCCGATTGACAATTTTTAAAAGCCGAGATTATTTTGTTGTCATCATTTTGTCGCTTGTAAATGAATTTTGTCGCTAAATCGCGCTGACTGTTTTCAAATAAAAATATACCTAAAACTATTTTTGATTCATGCCAGTTTTAGATTTTTTGACTCTTGATTTTAGTCACAATTTTTTTTTTGAGGATCCTTTTACATTATTTGTCACTCGGTTCAATACGTTATGGCGAAGGGAAAGTTTTAAACATATTATAACGACTTTTTACCACGGTCATCGTGCTTGCAGCAACGGCGCCGAAATATCAGATACCAATTTAAAACAACGTTTTTTTCGCAAGATAATAGTCGTAAAAATATTTTTATCGCTGCCTGATTACCTTTTTGCAGTTTACTGTAATCACTAGTGGAATTACCTTTGAATACTGCATAATTAACTAATATATGCCAACATCTATTAATCGTCATCACACTTTCATCTCATCATTAATACTTGATGACAAAATCTGTCTTTTTGTCATATAGACTACACTACTGGTGTCTTGCATTTACTGACTCCATTTTTCAAGACTTTAGGTACAAAGACCAAACAAAAATCGAATGTAATGCAAAAGAAAAAAGGCTTATTTTCCATTGATATTGAACTGACTCTTTATATCTAAAAGAATCATAAGAAACCTTTTATAAGTAATAAAAAACATTATCACCCTCATACACTGTACTTAACAAAGTAAGTATCATTATATAAGTTTCCATATTTGAAAGTAGCTACAAAAACACAGCAATGATCAATGCTAAAAATACAATACCGAACAGTACAGTATTATACTGTTCTAAAAAAAATTAAATATAAATGATTTTCATGAAAAAAAAACAAAAAAAAACTAGTATCCTTAACTTAATAAGCCTGTCTTGTGCCATACTCACTTGAAACAGGTAATTATTTCTTCACTGCATAAAATTGAAATTTAATTTAGTTTTTTGTTCTAGTCCCTTTTTTCATCTTCATATAAAAGAGAGAAGATGAACTACACTTTAATGTATTTTATATATTCCTTGTGCACAGAATCAACATGTTTGGCAATAAAATCTTGTATGAGTCAACAATGAACATCATTGGTTTTAGAACCTGTGCAATCCATATAAAATTTCTGTACAGTAATCTTTTTGAAATCTGTACAATACTCATCTTGTCAACTATACATTTTACTAAGTATACTAATCTTGGACCTTAATCTATACAAACATTTTAGCTATCAAAGATTTGGTGCTGCCCAGTCTAAAAATTTAATAGCTAGTTCAAAACCAACAAAACATGCTGCATTTGCAGGAAACGCTCTGAGTAATGCAGGAACTAGTCCTTTGTACAGTGCCTTAGGCCCTTCCTTGGCCATTAGTTCGCTCAACACATCTCGTAGTCCATTGGGGTATGCTCCCTCTGGTGCTGTTTGTAATCTGCTTTTGAGAACATCAGCTGGCATGGCTATTAGCCAGTTTGCAGTACCAGCACATCCACCAGCAAAAATAGTTGCAGCACCCTTCATTGCAGTAGTGCTAGTTTCAGATACCAGGAGTTCTTTGATCCACTCATATGTCATGAAATACATGCCGCTAGCTGGCATATCTCTTATTATCGTTGCCACACTGCCTTTGTATATACTACCAATACCACCTTGGCGGTACAATTGTTTGGCACAATCAACCATGCCTTTGTACTTAGGTGGCTCCTTACTCGCTTGTTGAATTTGAAGTAAACATTTAATCCTCTCTCCCGGTGCCATAATAACTGTAGTAAAGATGCCAGAGAAGGCTCCGGCTGCAAACAGCTGCGCTTTTGTAAGGGGTTTGGGGCTATCGCCCTTAAGGATTTTTTTTCCAACTCCAAATCCAAAAAAACTTATCGCGAAGATGGGTGCTACTCCAACAAGTGGTGCTGACATACCCTTATATAATCCTAGTACACCTTCATATTTAATAATCTTTGAGAAACAATCCCAAGTTCCGGCATATAGTGGTTTCTCACCTGGTTTCGGTAGTGGCATGGTTTGGATTCTCACTTTTATGGTATCCATGGGATGTCCACTCAGTACAGCACAAACACCACCAAATCCACCACTGAGAAAATATTTAGTAGGACTGCTGTGTTGAGACATTTTGATGAAATATTGGTTTTAACTAGTTTTATGTGAAAGTAAGGGTAACTTATAAACTAGTTTTCTTTCGTATTGTGTCGTCAGCAGATAAACGTAAATGTCAAAGTCCAACTTGAAATTAATAAATAAATTTTGTGCTATAACTCCAACAGTGTTTGTATTTAATTTACACAAGCTATAGGTATACGTTTACAAAGATATTATAAAACATATCTATGAAAAGAAAATTTAAAAAAGTTACATTTTCGATTAATTTTCCAAAGCGGATCATTCACAAACCTAAGGAATACTGACGCAGTGTTGCCACCACAGAACAATGTTGCCACCAGCTGCCACATGAAGTAAATGTATTTCATTTTGAAAATCCGTATTGAGGGCTCTTTTATTGTAATGCGTTTTCCGCCCGAGTGCGGGCCAGGCCCGCATTGCGTGCCGCCCAGAACCTATTCTTTCATACATGTTTTTTTTTCCCGCATGCGTGCGTGTGGCCCGCCTTACAATAAAAACGTGTATGAAAAGACGGGTTGCGGGTGGCACGCATGCGGGCGATAACACGCATGACAATAAAAGAGCCCGAAATCCTTATTTCTATTTTGATTGAGATTCCGTATAAATATTCCGTATTTTAAACTACTCAGTCACTTTCCCTTTAAATACCTTAATTCAATAGCCTTAACATTTTTAAGTTAAGTTTAAATCAAAACAGGGCGATTTCGCTAAAAGTTAAGTATCTAGCGCAGGGGTTCCCAACCTTTTTTTGTCTACTGCCCACTTTAAGAATAAATTATTTTTTAACGCCCCCCTTTTTAAACATACTTAAAAACCGCTAAGTACTTATAACTGATTATTGAAACGCAACTTTATAGTATTCGGACAGAGTATCTTTTATTGAAAATAAAACAAACATAATCAATTCTTATATAAAAACTAATGTGAAGGTTGAATCTGATGCTGTTCAATAAGTTTGTTGATATCAGGTTCCAATTTACTCAAAAACAGCCGCAAGTCGCCACGTTCGGTAACACGCAAACGACTTCTCTTTTTAGTAAGCAGCGTTGCCACAGCACTAAATCCACGTTCACACAAATATGACGATGGGAATGCTATCAAGAATCGTTGAACAATTGACCACAATCCAGGGTACAATTGCGGGATCGGTTTTTGTAGCCAAAATTCTTGATATCCATTTTTGAACTTCGTTTGTTGTTGTCAATTTTGAACTTCGTTTGTTTATTTCTTCGTTTGTTGTCAATTCTATAAGTTCTTCTTTCAGCTGAGGTGACATTGCTGTGTTGACATTTGAAAACGGATCCAACACCCAGTCTGGTATTTCCAAGTTTAAAATGTCCTGGTATCGTTCGGTGAAGTCAATGTGGAGGTTTTCCAAATGTTGGCAGTAGGCAAACAAGTCGTCGTTACTGCAGGATACTGATAAATTCGGAAAATTGTGAAACTCACGTCTGCCCATATTCTTTTTGTGCAGAAGCAGTTTGGCTGCGAAAGCAGCAACGACATTTTTTGTTTTAAATAAATTTAGTTCATCGCCTTGCAGTTGGAGGTTCATGTCGTTGAACAATTTATACAGGTCTGTCATGTAAGCTATATCATTCTTTGATGTTATGAGCTTGTTGCGCAGTTCTGTATCTTTAGTTTCCAAGAACTCTATCACAGAGTCAAACAGGTTGTAAAATCGAATCAGACAATTGCCTCTTGACAGCCAACGAACTTCAGTATGAAGCAACAAACGGTTGAAATCTTCGTCATTAGTAACACAAAGCTGATGAAATAATCTATCATTCAAAGAGCTGCTACGGATTTTATTGACTGCTTTGATGACATATTGCAGTGATTGAAATAGTCGTTCACTTAAGTTTCTAGCAACCAAAATGTTGTCTATGAATAACGCAATGTATAGCAAGGACATTTGGAATTTTATTTTTTAAGTACGCTATGAAGCCTTTATGGCGCCCTGTCATAGCCGGAGCGCCATCCGTAGCAACTGATATAATATTTTTCAAAGGAATCTCTTTCTCTTCACAAAACTTTTCCAATGTATGGTTTCGCCTTTTGTATCTGTCTCCAAATTTCTGGCAAACAATAGTTCTTCACGTATTTTCTCATCTTTAATAAACCTCACGTAAGATAGCAACAACGCTTCATTAGTTGGTAAAGTGGACTCATCGAGCTGAATTGAGAATTGACTAGTCCTCAGATGATTGCACAATGATTCTTCAATGTTTTCAGCCATTTCATCAATTCGTCTTTGCACAGAATTATTACTCAAAGGAATTTTTCGGATAATATCTGCGGCCGGTTTATGAAGCACAGTAGTTATTACTTCCTTTATTGCTGGCAAAATTAACTCTTCTCCGATGTTGTGTGGTTTGCCTTTTTGAGCAATTAACAAAGAGATATTGTACGAAGCTCGAAGTCCGTCGTCATCTTGCTTAGCAGCCGCCGAAAATAGTTTTGATACACTTGGCTGAGTATTATGCTTCTTCTCTAGGTCTTGAAAATATGCTACATTCTTGTCTTTCTTATCTGGATGCATTTTATTCAAATGATCTTGCAGTCTTGAAGGCTTCATTGCTTCGTTCGAAAATGTTTTTAGACATAGAAGACACAAAGGCGACGACGGGTTTGTGGGATTTTCAATAAATCCGAATTTAATATATTCCGCAGAGTATTGCCGTCTCTTCTTTTTTACTTCCGACATTGTTTTGTTTTGAGAAATACGTAAGTGTTATAATCAAGTACTGCTTCTCTATTATGCGCGAAACCGCAAATGAAAATAAAATAAATTTACGTCGTTTATATAGGATTGCATAAGCAGCACGCACCAACAGGAATAAGACAAACGTGCATAAACTCGTTTATCTCATTCGACGCCCAATCGTACTCGACAAGCAAGAACAAGTATTATAGAACCAGCCGATTGATACAGGAATGTACAAATCGGATTATTTAACAAAAACTTGTTAAAACATGATTGCCCGCGGTCTATTATATCGAACCGAGTTTGAGCTATATCTTAATTAATATTAGTTGATGTTCACAAGATGTAGTCGAGAGTCGAGAGCTCAGTCGGTATCTAAGAGTCTTCCTAGCTAGGTAGATGAAATTATAAATCGACCCCAAAGCCCTATACAACGCCCCCTTTTTTTTTCTGGGTCTCTTACCGCCCCCCTTTAGGCCTGCAGCGCCCACAAGGGGGCGTTATCGCCCACGTTGGGAAAGACTGATCTAGCGGGTCCGTTGTCATCGAGGTTTAAGATTTATTTCTTTGCTTCGTCTTCATAAGAGAAATTTTGCTCTACCGCCTCAAAGCGCGCTGTACAGCGGTGGGGAAAACTCATCAGCGCTGAGACGAATTTGGTCAAAATTAGGTTGAGAAGAGAAGGTTCGAAAAAGGGGTTATTCCGAAGCTAATTCTTACTCTTTAGTAAATCCGTAATCTTGATTCATCCGTATTGAACTTGCAAAATCCGTACAAATACGGACAAATCTGTATATATGGCAGCACTGTCTGACGGGACGTATCCCCTCTCCCTAGTTGTTTGCAGTTTTCGGGTAAGGCAGAGGAATCTAGGTCCATACAGCCATGTCTTCAACGAATTTTTTTCTTCAAACCATTTGTTTCTAGAACTTTACATGGTATTTTCATAGTGTTCTCCTACGAATTTACAGAAAGTAATAGCACAGGCAGATTCAGAATATGACGAACTATTTACAAATTCCTTTATTCCACACACAATATAAACACAGACATAACTAAAACTAGAAAAGGTCACCTACTATGTGCATTATTATTGGTACGCTAGCTTGACACCGGCTCGACCAGCGTTCAATAGAATAGTTACACATCTCTGTTAGTTAAAGAGCAATCTTTATTTTGCACTGCAGTCGCTCTATTTATACATAATTTTTTGGTGTAACCTTCTGTGCTTTAGTATGAATCGTTGTATAGAACAGCTATGTAATGTGTACGCCACCGTCTTGTGTACGCTACATTGACTCTCTCGTCTGAAGTAGATTTTTTAAAGAATTTTATGTGGGTTCCATAATCCACCTAAAGCGGAGCTGATGCTGGGTGAACGAATGGAATATTGTCGATTGCTTCTTTATAACACAAATTCTGTTCTGCGTTTATAAAGAGACCTTAATTAACGACATGAACCAAACACAGCAATGTACAGTCAACAGCACATCAGGTTACCACAAACTGTCACATTTCCCCATTGAATAGTAAACTCTAATACTTGGAGATAAAACTGAAAATCGATTGAAGAAAATTGACAGATTTGGATAGTATGATGTTCCGTTGTCCCTGTACATCAGGGGTGGCCAACTTGGTTATACCCAAGATCTCCTGTTTACTAACGAAACACTGTGCGATCTACCAATTACATAGGTACTTCTTGAAATCTTAAATGAAACAGCATACTTCAGTACACAATCATGTAGTATTTTTTTATTATATTAAGAGAAGAAACATAAATCTGAAGTGTTTTTTATTTTTTTGCCTTGCCACGATCGACTGGACTATAAACAAATACTACATACTCAAAGGTCGCGATCGACCGGTGTTGCCAACTCATCTTGCCAGAATTACCGTACGCTCCGTACATGAGTCAAAAGTACCTGAACAACAAAAAATGACTTGTAGCACCATATCCTGACGAAATAACAATAGAAATAGATACGTAATCATTGTATCATTGCTTTTCTTACCTAATTTAGAGTATTTCGTGACAGTAAAAGAAGGTTTAAATTAAAAGTAGGTAGGTAATTATATTTTTTTTTTAACAGGGAATCGTTCTTTTTTAAATTTGATTATAAAAGTTTTTTTTACAAAATCACGATATTATCATCATCTTCTTCTGATCCTTCCTCTATTTTGTACAAATCTTTCTTATTCATTTTTGCACGCATTGATTGCGTCGGCTTAAACTGAACGCAGCAACCCTCATTGTGAACCGCCTGACGCGCCAGCACTACACCGTTGATCGTTGGTGTTATTAGGCGGTTTCGCAATTTAGTTTTAATGTTTTTTTATTTTGGAGAACAGCCTTTCACAATCGGCATTCAAATGTGGCAAACTTAGCATGTTAAGACAAAACTTTGCTAGAGTTTTAAACTCGAGATAGCCACATTCGTCGTCATGCATAAGGAGCTGAAACAAATGCTAGCATTGTTAAATTTGTTACCTAGTATCACATGCAGTTAGGTACATTTGACCAAGCCGAATACCTGTGTGCCAGCCAGAAGTTATGTGTTCACGCAAAATATTGAAGTTGATTCAAAAGTTACCATGGTTTAGTAGCCGTAGAAATCAAAATCAATTTTTTTATTGAATTTTGGCGTACTAGTGTGAAAACAAATGAAAGAACGACTTTCTCATGATACTTGCAGTGCGTTTTGTTTTGCTGCAGTATTTAAATGTATTCGTTGTTTTTCATTACTTATTGATCTTTATTTTAATTAATTTAAAACTAAATGTTAATTTTTAATGTAATAATTATTTTTTTACCTTGAAAACAAAAAATAAATTGATGGGTTCTAATATTAAAACGAATTGTGACTGTCACTGTGTGTGTCACTATTGAAAATGTTAAAATCAAGATGTTTTGAAGAAAATTGAGAAGTTTATTTTGTAATTGTAGCATAATTTAACAATATTTTTGAGTTTTTCGTGTAGTACGTGTAGTGGTGTTGAGTCGGAAGACGAATTCCACGTAAAACGTATACTGTTAAACTAACTACTAAAGGTTTCAAGACCAAGTAAGTTTTGTGGTGTTTTCCTATCGCCGTGGATGGAATTTCATCTAGAATCTTTTCTAAAGCAGACTTTCTGAGGCATGGAAAATATTATCGCCGCATTTTTTACGCAGCCATTGGTAAGATATGAGTTATCTATTGTAATATCATTGGTAATCTGCCTATCAATCTTCTGCAGAAGTTCTCGGAAGTTGTCATGGTTTTTTCTGTACTTAGAGATGTGTTGAAAATACCTTCAGTGGTAAAACGCAGGTAGGTAGTTATTCCAAAGTGTTGGTGAACTTATCTATTAGTTTTGTAGGCCTAACACAAAAATCTTAATATTGTTTTACTGAGATTGTTTGTTTGTTCTTCTTTCTTACAATTTCAAGTCAATATAATGGAGCCAAGCCAAAGTGTTATCAAATCTAACATACTTAATAATCATAATAAGCAAATATTATCATACCAACTTTTACATATACTTATCATTATTTATGAACGTACCTATGTCTGTTCTATGACACATTATTTCATCATCACACTATACCTATTCACTTACGTTCAGGCTTCACTCTGCCGGTCTTACAAGAAACAACTTAGAGCTGAGTGAAGCCGTTTTTCTACACACAACACTGCACAAACACACAAGTACGAATTGCTAGGACTTTGCAAATATTTCCTTTTAAAAGTTTTGAAGAAAACTTTAAAAGGAACCTAATGTTAACCTAAATGTGTCAACTCAATTCAAAATATTTTAACTTCATAGAACATTAAATGTTTCGACTGTCATAACATAACATCTTAGTGCTCCAAAGTCATCATCATCCTGACCTGCTAGCGGTGCTCCCTGCTGATCAACAGACGATGCTCTGGTTTATTACAACCATTAGAGTTTCTTTACTTGATGTTGGTCACTTTTTGCCTTTCCCTATTTTAATACTACTTAAAATACTCTGACATTAGCAAAATCACAAAAAATCAAAAATTGAATGAAATTTTTCTAATTAAGTACCTACTTATGTCAATAACATTTGTTTGAGTCTGTCTGTTTGCAAAGGTGCAGTCTTCCCCCGAAAAGAACAGACGGGAAACTTAAAGGTTATTCTTTTTGATTTTTCATTACTTCCTATTTTTAACTGATCTGTCTTACTATTTTATTTATTTTTTGTCTCCATCTTTTTATTTAGTTTTTCTATTTTGCTCATCTTCTGTTTGTGTTACCCAAAGATAATATCAACACTAGTATTTTCTGTTTACATTCTTTGTGTTGTAATGTCTGAAGTCATTTTTTTTTTTTAATAAAAAACTAGCTTTTCACCCGGGACTTCGTTCCCGTGGGAATTTTCCCGTCAATTTTCCAATGTTTTTAATAGTTATTCTGCTATTCGGGATGGAGAGAAATACAACAAATCAAAAACCATGGAAACCGGTCCAGCCGATCTTGAGTTATAAGTGGTGTAACTAACACGACTTTGTTTTATATATTTAGATGGGTTCGCTCTTGACCACAATCTAGCTTAGGGAAAAGATGTGGTCGAGGATGTAGCGAACTCACCCAGAAGAAGCCTATTCACTCGTACTTTAAAGATATTTGGGTTGTATGAACTCGGAAATACAGACACCGGCAGGGAATTCCACTCCTTGGCAGTGCGCAATATAAAAGATGAAGAATAGCGCTCAGTACGTATCCGAGGGATCTTGACAAGATAAGGGTGATACCCGCAGTGCATCTGGATGTCCGATGGAAAAAAGGGGCAGGCGGAATGAGCCAATGCAGCCTCTGAGCACAGTCTCTGAAGTACATCTTATAAAAAACACATTTAGACTTCTTTTTTTACAATATGTTATTTCATTCTGAAGGAGATGAAGTTTTCCCAGTTATATTAAATAAGATGAAAAGAATTAATTAATCTGCTTTCATTAACTTAATTTATTTCCAGGTGGAGTGAGTCATCTTAGGTTTTGTAAAGCATGTGCAAAGTAAGCTTTTAAAAGATGACTGGCAAGCTTGACACTTTGGACCGGCCCTGCATTGTATGGCGCGCAGTATAAATCAGAGCTCAGCTTAAATTGGTAGTGTAAAGCGTGACCTGCTCTTGACTGTACGTTAGTGACAGCGCCGCAAAAAACACCGCGGTCCTATGTCAACATTGACTACGCCATAGGGCGAGCAATTCTTTGCGCGGGACCCTCGCGCAATCAAAGTGAAGTTTCACCGTGAGCCGAGCGCGAGTTTGTCGTTATCGTGGTAAAGCTGCTGAGAAAAAAAAATTCGAACTTTCTCAGGGATGTGGCTGCCTTTCATTAAGATAATTCTTCACGAACACAACTACTGCCATGTATGTACACTGAGAACACCGTCAATGATATGATAATTATTATTGTTGGAAGACTACCAATCAAACCAACATAATAATTTTGATTTATTGTGTATTGGGAACTTCCTAATAGAGTTACATGATTTTAACTAGTTGACAGTAAAGATACATAGTAAAAGGCTCTAGCACCAATCAAAAACTGAATGTATAATTTTTGGAATGATGGGTATTCGAATAAGAACAAAACTGAGAATGATGAGGATGGTTGAGAATAAGATGTATAGAGCCTGGAAAATGAGTGATATCTTTGTTTGGAAAATGAGTGATATCTGATATAATAAGATTAACATGCATATATGAATAAAAAAACTTGTTCCACATAATTTTATTTTATTCCAATAAATTCTCCCAATAAATCACCTAGTAAACTAAAAATCAAACTGTCATAATTCATCCAAGAAAAAAACTGTTGAAAATAAATACAGAACTTTCTCCGGAATGTCCGCAGTCTCTTATAGGTGAAAATCACTTGTTGGAAGATGCATTAGCATTACGTCTTGTGTATACTGATGAAGTCGAAGAGTTGAGTTTCCTCATGGTATCTAGAAGTTCCTTCAGGTGTTTATCCCATCATTTTCTATCTTCACTCACATGTACAAGCAAAAATAAAATTCAGGCACATTAAATCAATTTTGTGACTTTTTCCAGACATCTTAACTGTCTGCTGGGAAAACTCAAGTTTGCAGTGGGTCTTTACTGTGCCAGTAGCCACTAAATTGATAAGGAAGATTATGTTTCTCCACAACATAAACACTTCTTCTGCAATCAAATTGCTTTTGTATAGTTTCAGTCTGTCTACTGGGTAATATTAAGTTTTTATCTAGTAGTGGTTGCCCTCAGAAGTACTTAATCACCAACAGATTTTCGTTTTCGCCAAAAATATTATTGTTGTGATTACTGTAAAAACTTCAAATGTTTATCTCCACAGCAAGTTACAATGACAAGAGCCAAGGAGTTTACAAGACTACATACTCTTTGATACAAGAGCGAGATGTGAAATGAGATGGAAGGATGGGAAACATCACGCGGGAAAATTTAAAATACATACAAAAACAAAACTCAAAATTACGAAAAAAAAAATTTTAGTTTTGGAAGGTTTTCTTTCTTAGTTTATATACAAAATGACTTTCTAACAACAAATTTCCAAATTATGTATTTTATTAAGCCGCTAAATAATGTTTTTCAAAGGAAAACTTGCGATGTTGACGCCGGAGGAGTCGCCTACTTCAAAAGCGTGAAAATCAATTTCCATAAAGTCGGAAAATCCTTACATGGTACCAATTGTTTCAGAAAAAAAAAAGAGTACGCATGGGATCGTTCATTCTTTCAAGCTTCGACTTAGACGGCCTGTCACGTGACGTGTCATGGCAGCCCAAAGTGAGATTTAATCCAATTTTGTCTTATGCTTCGTATGCTTCAAGATCTTTGAGAGCTTTGAGAACCCAATTTATATTTTTCTGACTTCTTATAGATTTCTTATATCCATATTTAAGATCCCCGACGTCATTCATTCTTATATTTTTCTCACTAGTTCGCAAACAATGCGTCCCCATGGTACCAATTGAATCAGCTTCCTTCCGTCAGCATCAAAATCATCGCGTCAAATTCACGCAAGAACGGTGGTAGCCTCCCTGTTAGAAGTATTACACTCCTTACTACGCATAGTACTACGAAAAGTAAAGACGAAAATTGTATGTTAAACGGAACGTAAATATAAAGGATACGTTCGAAAAGAAGAAGGGTATGTTCATTAAACATTACAATCGTGATTCATCACAGAAATTTCCGTACAACCGATCTGATCGCAAAATTTCCGTACTTCCGTACAGGGCTCGAAATTTCCGTACAAATACGGAAATTTCCGTACGGTTGGCAACGCTGTCGACCGGTCGATCGCGATCGACTGATTGGCTACCCCTGCTGTACATCATTCCATTCGTTCAATCACCATCCAGCTCAAAGAGTATGTCACTGCGTTTAATCCAGCTTGGTAGCCCCCAGTCCAGTGTGACCATTTGTGGCAGATTTCTGCCATTTTGGCGGATTTCACTCCTAAATTTTGTCTGTGGCAGATCATGCTGACGATTTACAAAAGTGGCAGATTCGGGCAGATTTTAAAGATTTCAAGAAAATTAACATTACCTAATTTGAATTTTCAATGAATTCATCTTTTTTAAAGTAATTAAAAAAAAAAGATTTTTGAAGTATATAATTACGATAAAAATGATTTTATCGAACTGGCAACTTCTATTTTCTAACCAAATTGTACGGGGATTTCCCGCTTATTATGTTTTTAAACAAGTGTGTCATATAATTATGAACTGTAATTGAACAGAAATAGTGTTCATTATCATTATTCTTATCTTCTTTGTTTTGGTTTCTAATAATAAACTTTTGTTTGATTGTGCCGCATTTTCTTTTGCTGTGTATCGTGTGCGATTCTGCTGTGTAACGAATTACCGAATTACTTACTAATTAACGAATTTATTATGAAGAGAAGATACGAGCGTTCGTATCGACCAGAGTGGGAGCAAGATCCCTTGCTTTCTTCCTGGTTGTCGAGGGCTAATGATGACCAGGACATTAATTACCAGATTATCTTCTTTAAAAGAACATGGATCATCCCAAAAACATAAAAAGAACATAATTGGGTATAGTGGTCAATCATCGGTAAGTACTTCATAATAAGTAGTAGTATTCATGTATGTTTGATGAACGTCTAGGTAATTTTATAATGTTTCTAAAAAAAAGAGTGTATAAAAGAGTGTATGTGTTCTGAATAAATAAAAAATAAAAAAAGGTATAAATATATTATGATTACACTCTTCACAGACTTATTAAAATTATTTATTTTATTAATATGTTTCAGGTTCAACAGTTTTTAAAGAAAGCTCCATTAGAAGAGGAAGTGAAAAAGGCGGAACTAAATGTTTGTGCTATGCTAGCGGAACACAATTTACCTTTTCGCTTAATTGACCATTTGAGCGAAATAATATCAAAAAGCTTCCACGATTCTGAAATCGCCAAACAATTTTCCTGCATGACGACTAAAGCAGCAGCGGTAACATATAATGTGTTGAAGCCTTATTTAGAAGAGGAGAGGAGATTCGGGGAACAAGGTGGTATTGTTGCCAAAATAAGACATGTAAATCCACATTGCATGTTTATTAAATGTGTCTGGCATTCTTCCGCATTGTGTGTATCATATGCTAGTAAAAACACCATACCACGGGCTATTAACCAAATAGTAAAGGAAGTTTACGGATACTTTTCACACAGTAGCAAAAGACAAAGAGAATTTGTCGAATACCAAGATTTCATTGGCACCGAAAAGCATAAAAAGATGTCGTCAAAATCTATGTATAACGAAAATGTCGATTTGGAGGCAAAAGCAGATACTTAAAGTACTAGTATACGTACCTATAATAATAATAATTAAGAAAATTAAAATAAAGAAATTTAATTGCATTCCTGTGTTTTTTTAAGGCATAACTTTGGCATTTTTCGCGCCAAGTGTGGCAGATTTTGGCAGATTTTTCACCCTGTCTGTGGCAGGTTCGCCATTTTTGAGATGGTCACACTGCCCCAGTCTCATGGGGTCAATCCTCTCCTAAAGTTTCACTTGCTTATTTAAAGTCGACCGATATTTATTGCACCCTTACCCTTTGAAGTCCTAAATATTCATGATGTATGCAGTGCCGGATTTATATTTTTTATGAGTGCAGGCAATTTTATGTACCTTTCTAAAATAATAATTTTCCATTTTGTAGTAAGGAAGGCACTAAAGACAAATAAACGAATGAATTAGGTCACTAAGAAAGAGCGTAAGAACACTCACTTGATTTTAGAGGATAAAAGTCAAACAAGTTCACTGGTTTTCTCATGTGCGTTATCTGAAATCTGCCGCCCCTAGGCCTATTGACAAATCCGACAAACCAGGCCTATTGACAAATCCAGGACTGGATGTATGTTAACCATGTACCATCAGAGCTCATTTAATCGTGCAGCTGACTTTTTAAACATAAAAGAAAATTCTACATTTTTAAAAACAATGTTATTCACACTTAGGTACTAACAGTTTTCTGTTATCAAGTTTCTTGTTTAAGACAAAAACAAGGATTCACCATTCCGATCTGATTTTATCACTAAAATGTGATTCTGTCTGTACAGATAGAAGAGGTACTTACAAATATTTAGTAAATAAATTTATAATAGGTAATTTAAACAAATATTTAGTAAATAAACTTTATTGCTTGCCACTTTCACAAAAAAATTGACTTTTGTCTATTATGTACCACTTTCACAGAGTTGGCTTTTTAGAATACAAATCATACCATTAGTAATTGGTATCTATCATTTGTATATTTTATTGTTATTTTAAAAAATAATTTACAATAACTAATTAAAACTTACAATTATTTGTTTTCACATAGCTCTCTGGCTATTGTTTTAAGAGCTTCTGTTTGTTCCTTAATTAATTTCAATTTCTGTTTTAAATATTCCTTTTTGAAGTTAATGTAATCTTCTTTGAGCTGAATCTTTCTTTGTTCGGTCACTGCTAACTGGTCACAGTTGAATGCACAGTTTGAATGGTCAGAGCTCTTTTTAGAGTGGTTTTTCATTTTAGGGATTTTATGTTCCCGAGTAAACACTTTAGCTTCAGGAGGAGACTCTGGTTCACTCAAAGGAGTGTTATCCATTTCCATTATAAAATTGCTCTCTTGTCCATTAGTTTCTTCTAAAGGAACAAATTCTGGTAAGTCTTGAAAACTAGTTGATGAGGAATCTCCTGGTTTAATACCAAGAGCTTCTTGTTCAGCTTGGGTTAGCATCATAAGATGTGGTGGTATGTCCTTATTTTGGGTCTCGATGCGTTTTTTAGTCGATGATCGCAAATCTTGCCAAGTCTGAAGACATTCAAAATTATTAGATATCAAATACAATATTTTAAATTAATAGGTTATGTTTTTTAAACTTTTGTTTACCTTTCTCCACTGTTTCCACGTTTTCCTAGCACCAGGAATGTTGTTTAATTCATTCGCTATTGTTTGCCACAGTTTCTGTGAGTCCTGATAGTTAAAGTCTTGAGTAACTCTACAAGAGATAAGTTCTGGATTCTTGGTAATACATTCCAATAACCTCTTCTTTTGCCGAAAGGTTGCGTGTGTCCCGCGAGCCTGTTTCTTCCGTTCCATTCCGCAAATACTCAAAACTCGTAAGATTTCATTACGCTTAGACAAAATAGCTATCTGGTTTTTAGTCACGCATAGTCCACTTTAACTTAATTTATGTTTTTTTTTAAGTTAGCTAATAATGTTGACACTATCTGTAGAAATTATCAAAAAACTGTTAATAAAAGGAATAAAATACAATTTTTTTCCAACAAAATCGCTACTGCTTCTAGTTTCTCCGATTTTTTTTTTCTTAAATTTATCCCTTTCGGGAAAGGCAAAGGAAACTATGTCCATACAGCCATGTCTTCAGTGAAAAATCTTCTTTCTTCAACTTAACCTAAGCCCTAAGCTCCTCATGTTCTGCGTAAAACCGGATAGCGTCTGTTTTACGAAAACTGGCGGCGAGAAGCACAACCGCGAGGATCTTTGTCGGTACCAAACGGAGCAGAAACACTGTTATCACTTGAATTTTTCATCACTACACGAATTTTAGTCAATTTACTGCATAATACACTATCACTATTACACATTAAACAACTTTTTCACGCCGAAAACGAAAATTCAATTGACAAAGCAACCGCTCACGCCGAGTTCCCGCCAAAGACCTCTAGTTTCTCCGAAATAAATTGACAGTTCGCTTTTGAAAGTTTTAGTAGTAATAACAGGCAAGACAGAGTTAAACTTATACTAAGTCAATGTCTTCTATCCTTGGCTATCAATTCAAAATTAAGAAAAAGTTTACTGAGAAAAGCGCATAATAGAGTTGCACCATTTTAAACCATTGATTAATGAGTCAGCTCACTAGTACGAACTGGTATCATACTAGCTTTTTTCGTTTTTTTTTGTAAATGGCTACTCCGATGAATCCACCATTTTGTTTTTGCTGTCACTGCGATTTCATAACCTGTCATTCGAGTTCGGTGGATGGAGGCGAAAGTTCGGTGGATGGAGGCGAAAAGTACGCCTTGGCCTAATCAACAAAGGAGAGCCATAGACAAGAAATTGAATTGAAAAGTACGCCGTAAATTATTAGAAAAATTGTTTTTGAGACTCCATGCAAATCATTTTTAAAGTGTGTGATAATAATGATATGATAATCGTTAGTGTTTTGAACTTGAATTGTGAAGATTAGTGTAGTAAAAATGGCTGGAGACGGGCGAAGTTTCTTCGAGCGATTCCTCCTCGGTTTGCTCGTGATACATCTAGCGGAATACGTAAGTACCTACTTTGGAATCGTAACAATTTGTTGTTCCGCGCTGATAAACCCTGAGGAAAACCCGTTGAGAAGTCTTAAAGAAATGCGTATTCGGATCCAAGTATCTTTAGGACATAGATATGTCCATCATACATAGATATGATCGATTCTTGTAGAAACTCAAATGAGTAATTGTAAATACAATTACCTTCATTGGCCAGTAAAATCTTACGATAACAGAGAACTAATTAACATATTTCGAGAATTGCTCGTTAACCTCGAAAGTGAATGTTACTTTGTTCATCTTTTATGCGCAAAATCGTAGCTGTCCACTGTTTCGGTACCGTCAAAATCGATTTGTAAGATAGCGGCTAAAACTGAAGCGCATTAATAAATCTACTCAGGCCAGTGTTCACCAAAAATTTAACCAACGATTAGCAGCTAACCAGAGATTTGGCTATGTCATTTTCATACTTTTTTTTTTACATTTTGTCTGGTTAGCTTCTAACCGCGGTTTAACCGTTGGTTATATTTTTGGTGAACATGGGCCTTAGTATACTAATACTCTTTTGTTTCGACTGGAGACAACTGTTGTATGTAGCCTGCAAATCAATAATATGGTGAAAGCTGAATTAATCATAGGTAGTTTGTTGACAAAACTGATGATTGTAATATACAGTAGACTGTCACAAATCCGGCACTTCAATAGACTGACATGTCCAATAATCCGTCACCCTCCGCCTGTGCCTCCATCGCTGCTCAACTAATGATTTTATTAAAACTGTGTAATTAGTTGATTGTGAGATATGTTACAGTTTACAAAAAAAGTGTACAATAACTACACAAATTCATTCATTGTATTCCCAATTTTATTTACTTACTATGAATTTTTCTATACAATCCATTAATTCGAACATTCCAATAATCCGGCACCTTTTGGTATTTCATAGTGCCGGATTCAATTCAAATTCAAATAGCCTTTATTACCAAATAAATTTTTTCTCATGCTACAAATTCACTATAACATTACACATATTCATTAAATTTTAAATCATTGACATTGTTTACATTACTACATCTCATGAATTTTACTATTTTAGAAAAGGAAACTTATTTTTATTACATCTTAAACATCAATAATTTTATTTAACATAAATAAATGCCGGATTAGTGAGATCCTAATGTATATTGTATTTTCAACATCTCAAAGGTTTGCTAAATGCCAAAGGATCTTTAAAAACAGAACTGTAACAATGTGGCAAAGTATGATTATTGGCAAAATAATTTGTGTTTTGGTATTTTATGGGAAAGTTGTTTGAATAATAAATAGTGTTTACTTTATCGTTAAGAACACAAAACCACACATGCTAATATAGAAAGTTATATAAGTTAATTGAATTAAACATTGTTGAAGATTATACAACTGTAGGTAAGACAAATACTATATTTTAATAAAATATGCTATGAAGATTTCAAAATACCTACAACATCCTTCCATACATTTTTTTTCCCTTGCTTTTTTTCATTAAGTGTATTGTTGTGTTGATAGCCCAGTTGGTAATAAGCCAGACTTGTAATCCGAAGGTTGCGGGTTCAAATCCTGGTGCGGGCCTGTACCACTAAATTCGTCTTTTCGGATTTATGTACGGATTTCTAAATATCATTTGCTCAACGGTGAAGGAAAACATCGTGATGAAACCCGGTCGTCCAAGAAAAAATCATTTTCGAAAGATGAGCGGTCCACCAACCCGCATTGGGTCAGCGTGGTGGACTATGGCCTAAATCCCCTTCGTGTTTAGAAGGGGGAGGCCCGTGCCCCTCGGTGGGGACGTATATGGGCTGTCAAAAAAAAAGTGTATTGTTGGGTAATTTATTTATTAATTGTAAATTAAAATGTATTGAGTGGTCTTCATATTAGTTAATGAAAATTAATTATTTAATATTAGTTAATGAAAAGTGCAGTGTCTACAGGAAAGAGGAAAATAGAAAGAATAAGACACTGCTCTATTACAAAACAGACAAAAGTACAGGACGTGACACTGAAAGTCACCCCACATAAATAACATTAAATAAATAATAAATAAATAAACGCTTCACACTCAAAGGCCCACATTAAGGTTTTCCCCTGTGTCGTGGGTCCCTTGGAACACACAAACACCCATGACCTGAGAACAAACATCTGCTTTTTACACAAATATTTGCCCCGACTGGGAATCAAACCCAAGACCCACCGATCAAACATTATTATTACACTTATAAGAAAAGTCTTCTTGTTCTATAAGTCTGTTCAGGTAACTAAAATTCTAAAGTTGTAAAATTGAAATTATCACAAAATTCTTGTTATGCTTTTTAATGCCATTAAATCATTAATCAAACACAGAAAGTTATCAAAGCATACAAAATAAAATATACAAATTATAGCTATTGTTTGTTTAAACACAAAGGAGATGATAAGAAATTTACAAATAATCTGTAAAGCCAAAAATGCTGCTTGATAAGAACTATTCCATTATTTGAGAATAGTTTGGAAAAGTCACTTATCTCAAAAGTGACTTTTCCAATCAATGTGGCTTTATCATGTGTCCAATGCGAAGTTCCAAAGTTGATTTTGTTTTACAAGAGGCTAAGATCAGTAAATGTTTCTTAATCAGGGTAAAAAGTAGTCGGCAGGTGAATGATTTCTGCATTTAGCCTCTTAGATGGTCCATTATGTGTCTGGGTCAAAACACATGTTTTATTACTGGGTCTGGATGTTTGTCTGTTCTGTTTGTATTGTATTGTACATACGGCAGCAAATCTGGCTATACATGTTGACCTTGACGTCGCCCTTATCTCGCTCGTAATAGCGTCGGCTTTAGTAATGCAAACGGATAACCTGACGTGCTGCTGTCTGTACCTAAAAGAGTCTTCTCCTTAGAAAATGTATTTTGAAGTATAAGGAGCATCTTTGTGCCTATTGTATTTATTTGCCTTTCATTTTCTGTTTTCCTGAGTACATGGATACAATCTTCCATTTTCTTATGGATGACTCATGTACTAGAACACCAGAGCTATTAAACTTGGATCTTAGTTTGAAAACCTTATCGAACATGGTATATAACTTTTTAATGAGACTCCTTGAAACAGTATGTGAACATAAGCTATGAGTGTCAATCAGAGAGACTGATGGAGTAGTTAAGATTAATTTATTCCAATAACAGTATGTCAACTGGCCAATTGCTTCCTAATTGGCTGTTCTATGGGGGTTCTTTTGTTGCTAACTGTCCCTGATTCAGCAGTTTACAAGTTTAATTCTGAGTTATTACTTCCCTATAAGGACCCCCTCAGTTTTTGTCACAATTGGTGACAATCGTTCACCAATAATACAAACATGATTGAATGAATTGTGAGTTTAGATTTTCTTTCTTATCCTCCTACAAGTTTTCGTTACAGTTGTAAAAGTTTGTAACAAATGCTTGTATAATTTATGTATGAAGGATGAATAATTTAATTTAAATATATTTTAAATGAGTTTGGTGCACAGATAATATCCTGACTTAAAACAAAATTTTGTTTTTGTGATTGGGAAAAAGAAAAAGTCCATACAGTAAACTTGCAGTCTGTATAAAACATTGTTGTCGTTTCTTTTTGTATTTGTTAAATCATTGCTAAAATCCATCAAAATTTAAAAGGAAGCTTGGAAATATGGAAAGAATATGTGAAAGAAGATTGACGAAAAAATATCTTACAGTTCGAATGTAGTTGTAAGGGTCGGAAGAGGGCGCCCTAGGTGAACCTACTTTGACCAAATTGGTGACGTACTGAGAAAAGGCCGTATTAGGAGTACCCGAAGCGAATTATGTATATTGTAGAGGAAGCGAAACCGGTGTGGGATTGTATCAGGTGGAAATCTGCCTACCCCAATGGAACAAAGGCGTGAGCTTATGTGTGTATCCATCAAAAACTGTGGCCTCATCCTTTTGATAACTGCAATTTGTCTTAAAAAGGCGAGAGATGACAAAACGAGACATATAGCTTGCATGGAACAAGATGGGAATAGGCTCTTTGATTATTTGTCGTCGCATATCACGAAAAAACTGAAAAGACCACATTATTTCCGGCACAGATAAACAGGAGAACAAGATGAATGAAATGGAACCAACTTTTGCAACAAAACAAAAAACATAATTTTACTCACAGTATTATGACGATTGAAATTAAATATTTATGTTATTGGTCATATTTTGTAGACAGCGTTTTATGTAATATAGTGCTGACCAACAAAACAAGTAGGCCTGGTATTTTGCGGCAGTGACTAATATCTCAAGAATCCACTCTGTGTTGTAGAATCAGTTTATCTACTTGTACTCTACATGTTTGCTTACTACTTTACTAATTAACACTTTATTTAACATTCAGTAAACGTACTTATCCTATAATTTCTTAGGATAATATTACAAAATAGTCAAAAAAAGGAGTTTGTACTAGGTAATCCACTAATACTTGACATACTCGTGCCTATGTAGGCAGCCTTGCTTGAATTTATTGATAACTTCTGGAAATGTGCCGTACACTTCACACTAAAGGCAGGCATATTGGCGATGGCAGTGCGGTTGCAAAGTACCTCAAAAGACGCTGTCGAACGCCTTTTGGTGTTCCTGTAATCGACCTTTAATGAGACCTGCAGACAGAGTGCGTTTATGTGGATCTCCATGAAGTAAATGGGCCAGTAAGCCTGCCTACGATGTAATCTGACAATGACTTCTACAAGGAAGCACTTTGCAGTTAGGAACGTATAGTATTCAGTCACCGTACGACTTATCTGTGCATGTCCTTACGACAAATAAGGCTAACATTGGGATCCAATGAGCCACGAGATGAATTGTCAATACACAGAAAGCATGCTCCAATATGCTTCCTTTAAATTGAAAAGAACTAGAGCGGTAATAGCCCAGTTGGTTAAACAACCAGTCTTGTCAAAACCAGCGTCATGGCTCAGGCAGTAGCATTATGCTGAGCTACATCCGTTTCGGCAATTTGTAATTAAGATTATTAAGAAATACCTACCTGTTGTATAATTTGCCAAATAAATATTTTTTATTCTAACAAAAATGGTTTCCTTCCTAAACAGCCGCCCAGTTAGGTCACCAAACTATTTGTGACTCGGGGTTGCGACATGTTCTATCGCTTTTACATAGCCTAATACTAATAGACTGTAGGATTTCGCACAGCATCGGGAGAAATTAAAGCTATGGCAAAAAAAACAACGGGTTACACTCCGGGAGTGCCGGCAGAAGTGAAAACTTGAACATATATTAATTCCTTGCGGTCTACTCTCCCTCCGTCTTACGAATTTTTGACGCGAGTTTAACATTTTTTACCCATACTTTAAAGTGCACAACGCCGCTAAAGAAGTTTTCACTTCAAAAATAAACTCATATATACTGTTAAGAGAAAATCGATCAACGACACAATTGGTACAATACTACTAGTCCACGCGCTGTGGCGCAACACTACACGGCACTTTTGACAGATCGTTTTCGCGCGTAGATCGGTGTTTATGTGTTCTCGCATTGTAATTTGTAAAATATCGAATTAAAAGGACTGTTTAATAAGTAAAAGGTGTTTTAGTCTAACAATACATATGTCGTCTTTTACATCTGAACTTGAAGGTTTTGTGTAATTGTATGCATGGTACTATCATTTTATTGCTTTTAGGAAACCTACTGCTTGTTTTCCTTGACGGAACATGAGGTCAACTTTGACTGGTGATTCATAACCACGTTATGAACCGTTTTTAACCTTATAAACTAAATGTTTGTAAGCATCCATCATAGGTTACGTGTCCATCGCATAGGAATGACGAAGTTATATTTTGACCATTGAATAAGGTAGTTTAATGATCTGTTAGAGTATTGAGTATGTTAGTTTATGTTTCTATTGTGTCGTTAGTTTCGCAGTCACTTTTATTTTGCTTTGTCTACATGTTTCTCTGTTGAACCAGCATTTTCAATGGTATTTAATTTTCTCAAAAGAAAATTGAGAACAAGTATGTGAAACATCATCTGCCTCCTAGTGATCTTGTAAAAACTTTTTTTTAGAAGCTAGTGCAAAACAAAAGAATTAAGATTCGGTTGTTGAAGAAATTCAACCAAATCTGAAATTCAGCGTCATAGTGTCCGACATTGCACTAAAGAGGCACGAATGGCTGAAAACTAAAATAACACCGTATTGTTAATCCAGAACCGTAGTCCAGCGTAGTGTTACTATCAACAATTCAACACTATTATAAATTCAGCTTGAATGACCAACTGTCTCTTATAAGGCGGTAAGATGTCATAGAACGTTACGCAGCGCAGTATACGCGCTTGTCATAGCGATGTTCTGTTTTCCTTAAAGTATTGCTTCAAGGCGGCGCTCTTGCAATACGTCGGGGGTCTGGCCTTCATTGGCCGTTGTTTAACTGTTGTTCTAGTATGGGGCAAGTATACTTAACATTTACAAGGAGGCATGGAAAGCGTCGGACTTAGCCGGTTAATCTTGACTTAGACTATTTCGAGCAGGAGAATTGTAACCGACGTCAAATTTGACACACATTGCTTCTTCATAATGCGATTTACTGAAGTTATAAATCAAAAGCAGCAAGTCGTCCCTAGGAAATCGACATTCGAAATCTCATATGAAGCTGACATAAGCAAAAATTAATGCTGCAAGTGTCTTCAAACACGTCTTGATCAATGAATTATTGGTGGTCGTTGGACTAATCCTGTAATTCCTTCAGCCAGTCTAGATAAGAGACAGGATGTGATATTTGACTCACAAGGGGCTTTGTTGACTCTTTATATTGCCTGTTAAAGCGCTTGCATACTATGAAACTTTATGCAGTTTCGTCAGTGTTTGATCGTGGTATTAAGTATTCTGTAAAAAATTTGACGGAAGACCGGCTATTTGCTAATTAGTTTAAACTGTGTTATTGTGTGAAGGAAGATTAATCTATTTATTAGGATTTATCACGAACCACGATAAAGATTAAGGCACTTTTTGAAGAAAAAAGTCGCAGACTTGTTCGTCTTATTACGTCTCTACAAAAATCGTTATTTTGAGGGTTTCCGACTAAATTCAGGCTTACTATGAGGCTGGGTAGAAACGCACACTGACGATTCTACATAAACTATAAGCTGATATCATTTTTCATGCCATGAGACAGTAAAGTAAGCTAACGATCGTCATAAAAAAGCTAATAAAGACCTTTTATATCTTCAGTGACACCTTTGCAGAAGTGTCGACTGTCTGTAACCTTAATTACGTTTAATAAAACAGATTTTACCTAGATTTGGCTCTTTTAACCAAGTTTTTAGATATGGATCAAACGCAACGCACCAAAATGGTTTTCAAAATCCCATTTTTTGTAATATAATGTTTCGGGCGAAGTAAATTATTGGTTTAAAGTGTTAATTCTAGCCTTTTAGAATTTTGGATTCATCGGCGATCTTATCTTTGCCCCTCGCCTTGGCCAAATCGAGGTCAAATGCAAATTCATTGAAAACTTATATTCAAAGAATATTGAACTTGTTATGGCCCATTTATAGCTAAATCTAATTTGGATAACCACTGTATTTTGTCCCAAAGCTTTGATAGGCAAAAAAATCATGAAAATCAGTTAGAGAGCACTTTAATTGGTTTTGATATCAGAAAAGTTTCACTTTACTCTTACTAAAAAAAGTTCTAGAACTTTCGTGGAACAGAAAATGGTCTTTTTATTTTTGTAGTCCCGTTGTTTAAATTTATTATGGTTTCTAAGTGCGTGCGTTTAAGGTACACAATGGTAAACATGACGTGAAGGCATTCCTCCAACATACTTGTAGCATAAGCTACACTACATTAATTAGTGCTTTACTAAAAACAACACTACAAATTACTCCCATTCTCTTTGTTTTAGTATTTTTCCGTGACCGAGGAAGAAACAGAGGCAAAGGTCATCAGTTAAAAAAAACCAGAAATGACGTGGTCGACATTAATCGATTAAAATATATAAATATCAGAAATGTAAAGCGGTGACTGAACGGAGCTAAAATTCTTTGTTTTGTGAGTGAAGGACGTGACGGCCGTCAGCTAAATCATACTTAATATCATAAAGGCGAATGTTTGAAAGTTCCATATCCGCAAACTTTCACGTTTTTAGTGTACGCCTATTAAGCAGCTTTCATACATAGGTTTGTAGAAGTCCAGCTGGTCACCATGGTCGAAATCAGTCCCTTGGATCATTATCATTTCGTATTGGTTTTGATCACAAGTATTAATTTACTATTCCATCATGTTTATCTATCTTGCTTTGCAACTGTGAAATTCGCCAATACATCTTCGACGTACGGCCGCCGACGGTCGTTCATTCAAAAATAATAATAATTGAAAATATACCCTTGACACAATCGTGCGAATGACGTCGGACGTTTTGCCAGAAACATCCTGCATCTGATTCATTTTAACCTCAAATTATTCTGTATTCACAAATCGCGACTTGAATCGATTCACTTATTGGATAAACAGTGGGTGTGATTGAGACTTGATCGCGTTATTATCATGTTAGGGGGACTGGACGTTGATAAATAATGCATTCAGGAAGTTGAAATAGAGGGATTTAATCTTGGTCTTTTCTCGTTTAGTTCTTCTTTTTTTACTATGATTTGATACTTTTTATAACTGCTTGTGGCAGAAGAAGTCGCTCGGTGCACTAGGACCTCCTAATCAGGTCCCTTAGGGGATTACACAACACTTATTATTCTTATTCGGTCCCCCAGCCAAGTCGGTTTTCAGTAATGTAAGTGAAACTGCTATTTATTTTTAAAGCAGAGTGTTGTATTCTTTTATTTTTGTCCTGAATGTTACGAAGGTTAGAAAATTGCTCGTTCGTTATAAACGCGATCTCAGGAATGTTATAATAAGCCTTTGGATGCCGAGCCAAAAGAAAAGGCAGCAAGAATTCGCTACAGAAATATATCCTTGGTTCATTATTACTCTTAAAAAGTCTAGAATTGTTATTTCTTGCTCGTCGGAGAAGGTTGGCTTTCAGAACTTTGTTTCGGCATAAAATAGATAGATAGATAGAAATTCTTTATTGCACACAGTCACAAGTAAAAGGTTTTACAAACTTAACTAAACAAAAGTGCGCAAAGGCGGCCTTATCGCTAAGAGCAATCTCTTCCAGGCAACCCTTGTTTTAGGGACAACTTTACGAAGTCGAGAGTAGTGCAGAGTAATATTTATAGAAAATAATAGACTAATGGAATATAATAACTATGTATATAGGTTATAATATATAAATAGACAATGTGTACATAAATAAATAAATAACTACATATACCACATTATATATACATATATGACTACTTATATATATATACATACATATATGACTACTATATACACATATATATATATATATATATATATATATATATAAATATAATTACTATATCTACAAGCACAGCGAATGAACGAAGGGAGAACTTAAACAAGCACTAATGGCAGTTTTCAAGGCAGTGTTTATACAGTTTTGACTTAAATGTGGAAATAGAAAATATGTTGAGGTTTATATTTTTCACCCTCGATGTTGTAGCATTAAATCAGTACAGTTTCCGAAAGGCATACGCGGTTTACCAACCCGCATTGGGCCAGCGTCGTGGTCCCTCTTCATTGCTTTTAAGAGAGGCCCGTGTGCCCCTTGGTAGGACGTATGAGGGCTTATAAAGTGAGATATAAGAGCCGATACGAATCCTATAAAAATGCTAACTTTAAAAAATCTCTCGTTCTAATAAATAATAGTAAGTTATAGGAAATCATACATTACATACATTACATACATACATACATACATACATACATACATACATACGCTCACGCCCGTAATCATCAGTGGCTCCAGAAAACCACCCAATGTCACGTTTGACACAAATGGTGAGGCCTATTAGATGGAACATGTTGTGAAGGAAATCTCAATTGAGGAAATCTCATTGAGGAAATTTCAATTTGAAAATATGTTTATTTCGGTGAACTTTAGTTGTTTTTTAAAGTATGTCAATAACATTTTTTTTTGTAACTCTCTATGCCTTATTGGCCTTTGAGCTTTGTTGAAAAAACTTTGATTTATTTATTCCAAGCTAACAGAACCAATCAATTCAGGTTTCTTAGATCTCAACTTTGTTTGGCATAGTCAAATAACGTAATTAATTATCAATTTTGGATGTTAAAAGCGTTTTCTATGAGCTCTTGTTATACAATATTACGTAAGAGATTCTGTTCAAATACTAATTAAGTTTATTTCGAAGAATCGAGAAAGGAATTTAAAACGTGTTGACTTCCGCAGAAGAAATTATCTATATCTATATCTATCTTCTATACATATTATAAAGAGGAAAGATTTGATTGTTTGTTTGTTTGTTTGTTTGTTTGTTTGTTTGTTTGTTTGCATCGAATAGGCTCCGAAACTACTGGACCGATTTGAAAAATTCTTTCACCATTAGAATCCTAAATTATCCGGGATGGACATAGGGTATATGATTTTCCCGAATTCCCACGGGAACGAAGTCCCGCGCGGGAAGCTAGTATTAAAATAAATGCAATAAGGTACTTTTTTTGAGGAAGTTAGGTTTACATCCTAAGGCCTGAGATATGTATTATTTCTTGCATCCTTCCACCTGAAGGACTTCGTTTATTTTATTTATTACATTACTAGCCTTCCGCCCGCGGCTCCGCCCGCGTGGACTACAGATTATATCATGCTCAGCTGTGGGATAAAATGTAACCTATGTCCTTTCCCAAAGTCTAATCTATTTCTGTACCGAATTTCATCAAAATCGGTTCTGTAGTTTAGGCGTAAAAGACGGACAGACAGACAGACAGAGTTACTTTCGCATTTATAATATTAATATATTATAGTAAGGATTAATCTCGGCCCATTGGACGAGACTACAATTAATTTTGAACAGTTGTTCAGTAACTTAGACAAAATCATTTTCTTAATTTTTTTAAAGTTTTTTTTTTTTTAATTCAATGGCCTGAATGTGTAGGCTTTTCTAACCCATAACATTCAACGTAGCGGATAAACGACTATTACTCAGTTAAAGACGTCTGTTACAAACTGCGATGTAATTAAGTCGATATTTGGGAAGCGCTCGCAAGGTTAACCCTAAGGTCGCGACATTGGCAGCATGCAGCTTACTGCATTATAGCTCGTTCGGTTCCCGACATATTTCCACGGTAATTTTAAAGCCTTGCCTGCATGGATTCCATTTTGTGTACTTTTGGAATTTTGCCGACCGGTTTGGCCCAGTGGCTAGTGACGCTTGCATCTGAATCGATGGTTCCTGGGTTCGATTTCCGGTCGGGCCAAACATAAGAATTCAGGTTTATTTAAAAACTTGATGTTCGTTATTCGGGTCCGTCTTTGTATGGGTCCCAAGGGACCCATAATACAATAAAAAATCTTAGGTTCAGATCAGACCCAGTATGAGGAGTTTTTTTATCGCCTGGCAAAAAAGAGGGGTGTTATAAGTTTGACGTGTGTATCTGTCTATGGCATCGTAGTTCCTAAACGAATGGACTGATTTCGATTTTTTTGTTTGAAAGTTAACTTTATCGAGATGTTTCTTAGATATATTTGATCAAAATTGGTTTAGTCATTTAAGAGTTATAAGCAACAACTGCTTTACTACAAAATCAAAACACCATTTAGACAATGTCTTAAATAACTTATGGCATTTTGTTGTTATGTAAAGGCAAAGGAATCTGTGTCCATACAGCCATTTTTAAACAATGTCTATTAAGTCTAAGTTTTATTTTTTGTGGTAAGGCCCGAAATGTCAGAAGTTATAATTTTTATTTTTTTTAGATCTACAGGGCTTCAGGTATATCTCTTTCAACCTCTCGGGTGCTAAATCAGTTCATGAAACTGAACAACTTTCCCCAAGGAACATAGGTCAAAATACGAAAAAAAAATTAGATCTCCCATACAAAATGCGCTATAATGCTGATGAAGTTTGTATGCGAAGTCAAAATTTTTTTTTCGTATTTCGACCTATGTTCCTTGGAAAAGTTGTTCAGTTTCGTGGACTGATTAACCAATCGAGAGCTTGAAAGAGAGATATCTAAAGCCCTGTATATAAAATACTTCACATTTTACAGCACTCGTAACTTGAGGAAACGGCCCCTGCAACAACTGTCTTATGTCCTTATGATTAATTAAAAACGGAAAATCCTGCGTCCCACTCATTTCAGGTTTTCTGTAAAATCAACTTTATTATTACCCTGTTAAAGTTACCTTTACCTTGATCACGTGCTATATTGATAAGGGTGCTAAGGCTCTAAGCTACGTACTAATGTAGACTCTATTGCTTTGTTAATAAAATTGAATGTAACTAATAATGTTTGTTAGTCGTTAATTACTATTGACCAAGTCTATATTTACGATTCCACGAGTAAACGTCATGAAAAGATATAATGTAGTGTAAGTTAAATGTATAAAAGTTGAGAAAAGGTGCCTTTGTATATATATATTTTTCTGAAATACTTTGAATATAACGCATGGATATGATATATGATAGGTATATGATTGATAGGTCTGTCTGTCCGGGTTCAGAAAACTTTTTTAAAACTTCACGAATGCAGTCCGCATTCATCCCATCTCGTACCGTTGGTGTTGGTTCCCTCAATGAATAAATCTATACAAATATTATAATTTGTTTGCAATGAATAGGCTCCGAAACTACTGGACCGATTTAAAATCACCATTAGAATCCTACATTTTCCTTGAGAAACATAGGGTACATGATTTTCCCGAATTCCCACGGGAACGAAGTCCCGGTCGGAAAGGTAGTAAATAATAAATATCAAATAACAACTTACACAGAGCCATCTAACCTCAAACTAAGCAAGACTATGGGTGCTATATAACTGATGAATTGAGATGAAAAAGATTTTTGTAGTAAAGATTAGTTTCCTTTTATCTGTCACATTAAATCATCTGAAATGACTTGTGTGGATAATGTATTTAAATTGAAAGATGAATACATAGTAAAAATGCAAATAAATGGTTACTCCTTTTTTTTTCATCCACAGACTTGATGTCTGTGCCCTAGTCTTATTATCTATACTATATCTATACATATTATAAAGAGGAATGATTTGATTGTTTGTTTTTTTGCATAGAATAGGCTCCGAAACTACTGGACCGATTTGAAAAATTATTTTACCATTAGAATCCTACATTATCCGGGATGGACATAGAGTACATGATTTTCCCGAATTCCCACGGCAACGAAGTCCCGAGCGGAATGTTAGTATTTAATATAATTATTACTTATTTAGAATTGCTAGCAAATCTTATACTCTCCATGTTATTATGATTGAATATTACGAGTATCTTGCTTAATACTCATTATCACTAAAATCAACTTTAGAGCACAATTTGTGTAGATAGTAAAAACAAGAAATCTATTATAAGATTTATAAGACACGTGATATGAATAAATGACTACAAGCACCTACAACTGAGTTTTGTTATCAAAACATGAACATTTATTATGAAAAATAATACTCTTGAATGTAACTTAGGCTTAAGAACTAGGTAGGTGCCTATATCTGATCTTACCAAGTATTGTTCAATAATTCTATTGAATAATTCAATATCAGTGCTAGGTTGCTGTCTTCATATTGTGTAGATATAATCATGAGTGTGCCGAACTTGACAACTTGACCAATCCTGATAGCACGTGACAGTATTTTCGAACCGCCAAATGGCCTCTTCTGTAGGTTTAAGTTTTTCTTGCGTTTGTATGTTTTGAACAGTCATTTGGCACACAACAGCAGGGAAATCGCACCATTATTTTGAATGAGTTGAATTTGTTGTTGTCAAAAGCGGTTAGGAAAATATTATATGGTTTAAACTATCAGTCATTGAGAACAATAGAGCCGTGGACCTTTGGGAACAACCCCTTTTTTCGTCGTCATCAACAAAAGTGATAAAATAAATTGGCGAGAAAAGACATACTCTGTTCAAATAAGATATTGCGCACTGCTAGGGAATGGAATTCCCTGCCTGCGTCTGTATTTCCGAGTTCATATAACCCGAATCTCTTTAAAGTTCGAGTGAATAGGCTTCTTCTGGGTGAGCTTGCTACATCCTCGACCGCATCTTTGCCCTTGGGCTAGATTGTGGTCAAGAGCGAAACCTTCAATAATAAAAATAAAAAAAGATGATCTGAAACATTCTAAAAGCACCCTAAAGTTTTTCCTTATGTTGTGGGTTCCTTGGAACATACAAAAAGACACGAACATCCATGATCCGAAAACAAACATCTGCTTTTTACACAAATATTTGCCCCGACTGGGATTCTAACCCAGGACCCGTCAATCAAGACGCAGCATCACTATTTTTTAATTTTTATTTAGAAGGGCGAAGATGCGGTCGAGGATTTAGCGAGCTCACCCAGAAGAAGCCTCTTCTCTTGAACTTTAAGATATAATCTACATAATCCATTACGTATTCTTTGGTATCGCTACTTAGGGAGCCGTTTTTTTACTTCAACCTAATTACGTTCGATCGTAATGTGAGAATTATCTCGAGGTACGTTTCTGTTCTGGTGTGCAATAAAACAGGTTGATTATGGAACGATATTGCCAGTTTTTACGTCTTCATTGTAAAGTACCTGCATTATTAGCCACGGCCATGTGCTGTATGTAATAGGCTTTGTTAACTAATCCAATTTCTTTTACCACGCGGTCCGCAGGTTTTCATGGTCAAGTTTATAAGAAAAGTAAACTATGTAATGAAGGAAAAAAACAATAAACTATGCGATAGGTATAACTACATGGTGAAAAGTTTATTGTAGAAGCATTCTTCTACTGCACCCTCACCAGGGATTCTACTCCGTAGTAATCAACGATCAACGGACGGACGGCCGAAAATTATCAGGACATTGGCGGAATTGCGATCACGCAGTTACATACTAATATTCTTGAGATGTACTGGCATCTAAAGCTTCGAAATTTCGGTCGTAGACAGTACAGAGTAGAGCCCCAGGATTGTGCCAAAGTAGCAAATTAATTACTAAACTTAGCTATAAACAAATGTTAAGGAAACGAATGTTAAGTACTGTATTACTTTCAGAAAATGTATTATATTCTGAATATTTATTCTGAACTAGCATTCCGCTCGGGACTTCGTTCCCGTTGGAATTCGGGAAAATCATGTACCCTATGTCCATCCCGGATAATGTAGGATTCTAATAGTAAAAGAATTTTTCAAATCTATCCAGTAGTTTCGGAGCCTATTCAATACAAACAAACACTCAAATCTTTCCTCTTTATAATATGTATAGAAGAACGTTTTAAAGAAAACTGTCTCTCGTTATTACTTCTCTTAATTTAACCCCCATCTGCGAGTAGTTAAATTAACTTGATTTTTTTTAAAGCAAAGCTAATATTGCTTTAAATAAAAACACAAAAAAACTTTTGTGAGTAGGCAATATGATTATTGCTATAAAAAGCTTTCAAATGAAAATAAAGTTGAACGCCCGAATCGAAAGGAATAGAAGAAAATTCTTGAAATATTGAAATCATCGTCCTGAAAGAGATTCATTACAGCCTGAAAAGATGCCTGCCGCCTGTTTCAGCGTGTTATCAATATCGCTTACAGAGAAGATGTAGGGTTGCCACTTCCTTCATTAGATACTTAAAATGAACTCGTATGCTTTGCGCTCGCTAAAATCGCCACAGAAACAGGCAGCAAATAAGAAAATGTCTGATCAAAAGAAGGGGTTAAGCTCTGCAATTTCATAAGCAAGAGTAATATAATTCGTATATTACTACAAATTGGTTATCCACATTTTTTCTAATTCAAACCTTATCATTATCACATTTTTTGGATTGCTGGATTTTTTATTTGGGGAACCGTTGTTCATGCGAGGCCTTGTTTATTGTATCAACGATGAAGAACGGGAAGGAAAAGACTAAATAATAATAAATCGTTTATTTCGGGCGGAGCCCATAAAAGTGTTGGTATACAATTTTTCTTACAAAACTAATGTTAGTATGGTATACATAATTACATTTTATGGTAGTACTTATAACCGTGTGGACCTCCATCCGCCTCTTTAAGGCGGATGCCGTTGGTGCTGCTCCACGTACGACATAATAAAGCGCTTATCGAGTTACAATTAATGTTTGATGATTTCCATACATTATTAACTCAAATCCTATATCATCTATATCTATATGGTTGGAAAGTCGTCGACACGATGCTGCGCGAACATTTCAGAAGCACTGCCGTGCCTGGGCCAAAGCCTGCCAAGAATAATTTAACAAAATAAGAAAAAAATGATTGTAATGTAACAAACAAAAATGTTCTCAGGTGAATTGATAAGTAGTTGATAACCCTAAAGTATAGGTACCCGGTGCTGACGTTGTAAAGGGTAATCCATTAACGAAAGGTGATCAACCTTCTCGGTCTGAGGTCAAAGAACGCTCACTAAATCGATTGTTTTGGTTTGCATTTAGACGTTTTTCAATTCACTATTCGCTAATAAGCTTAGTTAAATAAAAGTGCTGATTTAGAATCGCTTTACAATTCAAAACTTCAATACTTCAAAGATGATTTCATCTCCTTCATCAAACTCATATACCCGGAGTCTCTTTAAAGTTCGATTGAATAAGCATTTTCTTAGTGAGCTTGCTACATCCTCGACTACATTTTGTCCCTGAGCTAAATTATGGTCAAGAACTAAAATTAGCTTTATATGATGGTTACCCTTAGGTCCATAGTGTGTCGTCATCCGATAAATATTGAACGAATTCTCAATTCAACAGTGACCTGAAAACTGTTGTTGTTTTCAGTGTTTACTAAAAGAAATCAATATCGGGTTCATTGCTTTGCGTTTTGAAAGAGGGACAAAATTATAATAGTATATAAGCTCACGCTTGTGTTCCATTGGGACAGACAGAGACAATGTCAGATTGCTACTTGGTGCGATCCAAACAAAAATTAAAATCATCCCTTATATCGAAGAATAATTTAATGTTTAGAATAATGCTATCGGTTATTTTCTGACACATTTCGCGACCTCAGATAGGAAAGGGCTCGTCTCAAAAAATCAACTTTTTGAGATATTCGGAAATTAGGGGCGACTTGCACCAAAAGCTTAAATATATTTAATAGCTTAAACACATTTAACTTGGTTGCCAAAGCAACAAAATCTGTCAAATTAATCAAAATTAGTCTCGCTAAATATTTATCACTTTGGTGCAAGTCGTCCTTAAACTTATAACTTTGACAGTAAGTAATTATTTCACTCGTTTTGTTTCAAATGTGTGCTTATTCTATGTGCCTTTGTTTTAATATTTATAGGATAGAACATGCATTTTAGTCTCTATAATACTCTATATGATCTAACTCAGTTTAGTAAATATTTGAGTTAGGCGCCTATCGTTCACAAAAACATAATACAACGCATCAAATGCTTTGTCAGAGGGCTTATAAAGACCTTAATCCTTCGAAAGCTTTTTGGGTCCAATTTCATGAATTATTTTATCCTAGATTAAGTTCGTATGGTTCGATCCATCGAACTTCGTGCTGGTATAGATAGATAATATAATATAGATAAGCGAAACATGTTTGTACCAAAATAAACTGATAAGTCCATTGGACTGACGATTCTAGTCGTTCCCGTTAGAAATAGTCAAAATCTATAATCTTGAATTGACGTGTTTCAACCAATTTTTCCCCTAACTTAGGATTCAGAGCGCCCGCATTACAAATTGTAACGGTCAATATGTTTTATTGATGCGTTCCAGATCGTTCGTATTGACATTCTAGCTCGTGGATTGTTAATGTATTAGTTTTTTGTTTGTGACGTGGGCATTGAGCATGTGCATAAATTACAAGATTCAGAAGTGTATAGATATAGCACGTCTTTTCCAAAATTGTATCTTTGAACAGCTATAAAATCACTTGAGACCAGCATAGGGCAGAATTTCAGAACGCGACTCAGACTCTAATCTATACTTGATCGTCTTTGTCATTTTGATAGTGAGAGAGAAACGACCAATACTTAATTATAGATCAAGACTTGAGTCGTGTTTTGGAGTGAATGTTGACTATTGACAATAATCGTTAAACCAAGTTTGAAAATTTTGTGGTTTGTAAACCGGGGCCAAGGCCAGACAAGTCGCCTTTATTTAGGAATCTCTTGAAGGCTTGATATTTTGGTGGTATTTGGTACAGATCAGATACTGGCGCGGGGCTTAAAGAAACTAAACCTTGCTAAGTAGGAGCCGATATGGATAGATGGAAATTAGATTCATTATTGTAAGTGTAGTTTATTAGTAATCTTATGATTTTTTTACCTACATAGCATTGCGTGCTTATTGTTTTGATTTGAAACTGGAATTTTAACAATGCTAGTGTAGCTAATGCAGATTTGTGTCTACTCTTATAAAAAATGGACGTTTGTAACACAAATTCTTTATTTTCTTTTTCGTGTCTTCTTATACTTTTTAGGGTTCCGTATCCAGAGGGTAAAAAAAAGCGTCAAAAAAACCCTTGATAGTTAGAAAGTTGAATTTTTCACAGATGATGTATTTCTGTTGCCGCTATAACAACAAATCTTCCTCCCATACAACAAACGTGATTTTTTTTGCTCGTTTTTATAGATAATTAATGGTACGGAACCCTTCGTGTGCAAGTCCGACTCGCACTTGGCCGGGTTTTTCTTTTTTCGTTTAATTTTATTATTAATGTGTATTATTATTAATTTAAACGTCTCATCTAGAGCTGCAGCAGCTGTTCTATGAAAAATGAAAAATTTATTACATTTCATATTCATGCCATTTTCTAGCTTCAATTAACATTAAATTGAAACCTTTCACCCTCGATTCTGAACGGTACTAGTTGAACAATAGAGTTCAATGTCGAGAAACCCTGGAATTTAAGATTTTATCTATCGGCCGGCCGCTGACGTCAACGCGGCTTTTCCGATGCAAACATTTTGTATGCGCATAACATTGATTTTTCTTTGGTAAAATGTTTATGTGTTCTAAAGAAATTTTATTTGTATAATGTATTGAATTTTATGTCTTCCGGTGTTCGGTTAGTTAGTGCTTTCCTCGCTTCTTATTTACTTTAATATTAGTTCAGCGACTTTTCTACATTGCAAAGAGTTTCATAGCCTTTCACCTCTCTAAATAATAGGCTGTAAAACTTCGCTTTTAAAGACATCTTCCTTCTAAATTTTGGATTTAAGTACTTATTAAATGTTTACTTATTTTATTGTCATTACTTTTTTTACTGTGTTCATTCATTAAAGCGTATTATTATGATTTAATATTTCTTTGTCTTATTTAAGGAAGATTTTTGCGTTTTTCTAAATAAAAAGTCTCAAAGTAAACTTCATGTTTCCGTTTACTTCGATTCTAAAATAGAAATATATATATATTTCTCATAGCTCATTTTAATTTGCCGCCGTTTCTCGTGAACAGCTTTTGATAGCCAGACTCTAATACCTATAGTAAAGTATTTTTATCTTTATTTTGTACGACGCCGTCACTAAAATGTTAAGCATATTAGATAGATAGATAGATAAAACCTTTATTTAACTGACACATTACACACAATTACAAAAACTAAAAAAAAAAAAACATTTGTATCTTAACGATTAATTAAAATTAATGTGTTTGGAAGAGAGTATAGTGTGTGTTTGAGAGTGAGTAGGAATGTGTGTGTGTGTGTGTGTGTGTGAGTTTGTGTATGTGTATGTGTGAATGGTTGGTGTAGCGTGTATCGTGTCAGTGAAAATGGCGCTGGCTCAGCATTACTCAATATTTTACTCAATATCGATTGTTTCACTCAACTACTTTGAATTTTCCATCTCTAGGTACTCCTATTGTTTGTAAATAAATACTTATGAGCAAACAGCCATGATTCATACTACTTAAGTGCACGATAAGGCTAAGTGATAAAAAATTATCTCGGGTTGCTTGTGTAAGGAAAAACAGGTCTAAAGAATTGATTCTTATCAACTTTTAGTAAGTAATATAATTGTTTGTGGGTTTCGTACACATTATTTTTAATAACCTTGTATATTTTAATACACCCCTACACACGCACACGCACTCACATACATACACACACACGCACACACACACATATACGAGCATTTAACCAAATTTTTCCTACTCAATTTTAATCAGACTACCTTTTTCTTTTTTTTTTCTTTTTGTTAATACTTATCCAAAGACGTACCTACCGTGTCCACCTGGTCCGGAGCAGGAGAGGCTGGTAATCTGTAACACAGGTCTCCCTAGTACAGATACCAGTCTCTCACATAGATTATTTGTACTGTACCTCTTAAATTAAGTAAATTTTTGTAAACCATATTCTGTGTGAGTTTATTATTATTATTATTATTGGGCGACTTTGAATTAGTTTACAAAAATTGAGGATGTGAATCAGCCCACTAAACTGAACAACTTTCTCCGAAGAACCTAGGTCGAAATATGAAAATAAAAAACACAAAAATCGCCTTCCCATACTACTTGGGCGAACAGTTGCCGTGTGGTGATCGGTTGAGAATAACACCACCCCTATTGGGTTAGAGAGGCAAAATAATATATACGTTTACGGAACTCAAATCAAACTGTCTATATTTCCGTATCTTATAAGGAGAGGTGTGCCTAGGTAAGTAACTAAGGGGTATGTTACACTTCCTACAGAGCGCTTTCTCTAATGAGTTTCAATGTCAACTGTATACGGCATACTAACTGTTCTCTACTGAAAAACTTCTTTATTGGGTCATATGGTCTACGACCATTCCTTCAAGTGCGACAGGGACACATTCCCAATCCATAAGTCAGAGTAGGATAGATTTAGTTTTGCTATTCCAACAACCCCATCTCTTTCCGTAGGTGTCGTAAGAGGCGACTAAGGAAACACAAATGAGACCTGCCTCCTAGTAATCCATCCCAGGCAACGATACTTCATTTTTTTTCTGAATCTGAGGTGTCGTCCTATGGTCTTATGCGGTGTGGTAGGCTCGTACCGAAGTCCGACGCCAAACAGCCTGCTGTGTTCCGTCGGTGCGTGGGAGTACCAGTGCCTTTATGGGCATTTTCTGGGTTAACTCGAGTAAAAAAAAAAAGTTGTTAGCGTTGAGACGTTGAATTTTTTTTTTTGAGAATTTCGTATGGGAAAGTCGTTCAGTATCATGAGTAGAATCAGCCACTACAGTTTGCTGTTTGACTAGTTAATTTAAAGTCATATGTAGTTTGTAGGCCTCTAGTATAGAATAGAATAGAAAATGTTTTATTCAGTAACATTACATGCTTACTATTACTATTTCTTAAACATAGTTACATCCAATGTAATGTATTAAAAGGAGTTGTCAACTCAGCATACTGCAGTGGTGAACTCAGTCATCAAGGCGCTGATTTTCAGCTGGTTTTCAGCATTACAGCCACTTTTAACCCCTGGCAAAAAAGAGGGGTGTTATATGAAGACTGTAATGCTGAAATAGTGGCAGTGCTCGACTAAGCCAAGCCAATCCTAATATCCGATCCATAATAAAATGTAAAACCTAATGTTTCCATCACTTTCTAGCACGCGACGGTCAAGGAATCGATAGCTTCTCGCGTGTCTTGTTCGACTTTAACCTAAATATAGTCATTTATGATCATACGGGTTTCCCAAAGGCTTTTCTGTACATTTTAATATATGTGTTAACTTAAATATGGGGTGACTTTATTAAGTGAACGAAACTAGCATTTGATTCTTCCCATGAAAATTGTCATTTTTTCCTAATAAACCTATATGAAATATCAAAAAAAAAAGAATGATGTTTCTTCGTCTCATGTTTCTTTTGGGAAGTTGTTAAGATTAGTGGGCTGATTCACATTCTTAATTTTCGCTAGCGACCTAATTAAAGTCACCCAGTATACATTTGTGCTCCTTGGTGGGAAAAAAAGCCAAATTTATTATTTCGGACATCACAACACATATAATGTATAATTGGCAAAATCATACAGTAAAATAAGATACACTAGAGAAGTATAAGAAAGAAGTACATACATATAAGTTTGGTAGAAGTATGAGTATGGTCTGATAAAAAAAATTGGAAAGAATATACATCACTATACATCATGTTTCATCTGATAACCCTCAGAATTTATGTCAAACATGGCATCATGTGGTTCTGAACCACTGATGTTCTGCCTACCCCGTATGGGATTACAGGCGTGAGTATTTTTCGAGTATGACTTATTTGATCTAACCTGATTCTCTTTGTCTCCAGGCCCCGACAGCTTCAGCAGAAGATGGCCATTGTATCTGGTATGGAGTGTGCTCTGGACCCAACGAGCTGAAGAAGGTCAACTGCTTCTACAATGGAACTGCCAAGCCTATTGAGGAGGAGGCTAAGGTCAGTGTTTTTGCTCTTTCTTTAAGAGATACTAAAACTTAAGATACTTTAAGAGATACTAGAACTTAGTTCCCGTGGGAATTTCGTAAAATACTTCCTTTTTCTTTGTCTTCATTACAAAAGCAACCTTGTGCCAAATTTCAGCTTTCTAAGTCCAAGGTTTTGAGCTTGGCATTTTTACCCTGCATTTTATGTATTCAGGTAGGATCACTTTCTTCGTTTTGAGTTGACCCTATCAGTTGACCCTAAGTTAGTTAGGGTCGGTCTTCTAATTTTTCTGTGCCTTGAAATTATGTTCTTAGGATCAGGCCAGGGTCTCACAGAAAGAAATTATTATAAAATTTTGATAGGTGCTTGTCAACTCAACTTAGTCTACCTTGACGGATAATGGCTGTGAAGGTTCAAAACATCGGAAATGAAATAAAAAAATAACAATAATTTTGCGACCGAACAATCCCTAAAAAAAGAACATTAAAGAAAAATGTTTCCGCTCTTAACCATAATTTAGCGGAGATATGGTCGAGGATGTAGCAAAGCAAGCTCACCCAGAAGAAGCATGTTCACTGGAACTATCTTTGAGATACGGGTCATATTGAACTTGAAAACGCAGACGTAGGCAATCGTTTGATGACATTATGATATATCTTGTACGTTTTAGTGAAACAAAAGACAAATGAAACACAAAATAATGTGAAAATCAGTGTATAGTAGACTAACAGCATAACCAATGTAAACAAACTATTGAATTAAATGCCGTGAGAACCAATTCTACTTAAACCCAAAATATGCAAAATGAATCTGCAATATGATCCAGCTCGAGTGGAAATCGGTTACGATTGTCAAAACATTGGCTATAACATCTGATAACCTCTAACTGAATGAAGTGTAGATTTGTTTTGAACACAAACGCGGAATAATGTGCGTGCGAAATATTTCCTGCAAAAGCCCGGATCATGGTCAAACGTGGTCATGTAAAACAGTGGTTTCTTTATTCGCGATTGTTCAAGCATGTAGGCTGTACACGTTGATTTGCTGAATGCCTTAGTATGAACACAGACTGGGGAAAATATTTCGATACAAGTTCATAGTAATCTACAAGTTCATAGTTTCTTCATAGTAATCTTACATCTTTTTTATATATCTTGCTACTAATTTAAAGCCCATGGATCTTGGTTCCACGCTGGACGGGGAAATAAAAAGACAGAATGAGCCAGTTGCCAGTTCTTCTCAGGCACTTTCTGAAAGTCAGTTGCAAGGACTCTGTAAACCTGTTAGCAAACTAAATAAAACATAGGGACTTATATTTTATTTAGTTTACTAACATATTTCATTATGTAACGGGCAAAAAGCCGACAACCTATTACATGATATGGCTCTCAATTTTTTTTAACTAACACAGCAAGCAATTATAGATTCACTTTATGCTCTGCTCTGCTGTATGTCATTTTATGTATGAGTCATAAAAAGAAATATCATTTAATGTAAATTTGTATTTATTTGGGACATACAAAACCTTTTTTAACTTTCCATATGTGTCACTCGATGCCTTCACACATTCTACCTGTTAACAACTCAATTATGAACATTTCCACTTTCCAAGGGTACAAAATAAGTAGGTCAGTACGGGGTTACTTAGTGTTCAGCTATATTTAGCACTGGCATGCAGCTGACGTCATAGAGCCCTAGTTTCCTAGGAACTTGACCCGAGAGGTTCAGGTTACACTGGTGAGCCAAACCGATCATGTAATAAAGTAGTATCAGATTCCATCAGTGAGAACTGTTTGACATATTCTTCTTTATATTGTAAGCCTATTAGCATTCCACCCGGGACTTCGTGCCCGTGGGATTTCGGGAAAATTATGTAGGCTATGTTACTCAGAGATAATGTAGCATTCTTATGGTGAAAGAATTTTTCAAATCGGTCCAGTAGTTTCGCAGCCTATTCAGTGCAAAAAAAACAATCAAATACATATTGGTCATATTGAGGAAAACATAAAAGCCGACATTTTGGAAACTGGTCATAATGTAGACTATGACCAGTTTCCAAAATATAGGTTGGCGAGGATTTTTTACTTTTTGTGCAGAATTTTCCTTCTTCTTGGGCTGGTAGATTTTCCTATATTAATATTTTATTAACCGCCTTTTTCTTCATTCGGTAAAAACGACGGTCGGTCAGTTCCATTCCATTCCGCCGGACCATCTGTAAACTACACGAAAAAAAAATTATAATAGAAATAGTGGTCTCTTATTGAACTGTGATCGGACCTTGAGTCACAAAATACGAAGATAAAGTGGTACTAGGTCTGGAGTGATAAATTAATAAACAAATCACGCAGACAAACATCCGTGTCCCGTCTTCCTAAGATATCCCAGTGATATTGGGCGTTAGTGATGACGTGCTCAATCGATCAGAGAGGTTAAGACGCACAAGGGAATCTATGGGTAACCATATTGACAATTTATTTCGAGCGTTTACGTGCTTCGGAAAATAAGTTAAGCAGGCGATCCCGATTGTTTTAATTGACTAACAGTCGTTAAATCAAGTCAGAGTTTTGTTTCTCGGTTTGAAAACTCTGACACTTAGATTAGTTAAGTTTGCCTCGAATTTTATTATGTCTACACGAAAAAAAAACGATTCCAGTACAACAGTTAGACTTAACGCCTATTTCGCGCGTCGAATATAGCGCAAACAGGGTTTTTATTCTATTTCTGATGTTGCACCATGCGGATGTTGCCAAAATAATTTGGCGTGTCTTCGGCAAACATTGAAAAGAAAGGGAATATAAACAACGGCGACTCCATTATTTTACTATGCTTGTTTTTGGACTTTTGGACTATCACTGTCTGACGTAGTAGTAGTATTTCTGAGTTATAGCGAATACGTTGAAACATGGAATGTGATTATGGTAGCTACATCGTACACAAGTTTCTGTATGAATCAGCTATTTTAAAAAACAAAGTCCCCAACCGCGTCTGCTGTCTGTCGGTCTTAACGCGATTATAACTCAAAAACTATTGAACGGACTTTCGTACGGTTTGATTCAAGTGATTCAAGAGGAAGCTGTATGTGTATAATTCATTCCCGAAATTGCCACGAGAACGAAGTCCCGGGCCGGAAGCTAGTATAAAATAAGGAAAGCAGATATGAGAATTACGTATTCATCGTTTAGATTTTTCGTAAATTCGACTATTTTCATACAATACAAAAAGCAGGCAAAAAGTGCATTTTCGTTTTCGTTTCCGTCACATTTTCACAAATTTCAAGTAAAACAATTTATTGATTAGAATTGAAAATTCAGGTTTAGCACTATAATTTTCAGACGGGCGTCTGAAAATTATAGCGCTCCATGTATCTCGAGTGTGCTTTTGTAGCTTGTCAAACAGACCTCTTTTGTATTAAAAATCGTGCAATATCCCTAGACCGTGTTGATGTGTATAAATAAACCTCTTTTTGTAGAAGTTAGATAGAAACAGAAATACGTTTCTTCAGCAATTTCCTTCCACATTTATTTCCATTGAGAGGGTTGTTCTGTTATATTGGGAACCACCCTTGGCCCAGTTGTTTATGTTTGAAGTCGAGCTAGTCAAGGCTCCTGTCTACGAAATGGGTCTGGCCTAGTGCTGGGTCAAGTTTAACTACCCCATGTTATTACGTTCTAGCTTTCCGCCAGCGGCTTCGCCCGTGTAGACTACAGGTTATATCGTGCCCAGCTGTGGGATAAAATGTATCATATATCCTTTCCCAAGGTCTAATCTATCTCTGTGCCAAATTTCATCGAAATCGGTTCAGTAGTTAGGACATGAAAGCGTAATAGCCAGACAGACAAACATACTTTCGCATTTATAATACTATTAGGAGGGGTTCTTTAGTTTATCACGAGAAGGATAGGTTGTAGTCACACACCCAGTTGCAGAAACATTAATTAAAGTAAATGCTACTTTAAATATCATACTGTCACTTTCCGCCTTCTTTGAATAAAGAAGGACGGCATTACAGCATTACATAAGGAGGTTATCCGTGTGGTGATCGGTTGAGAATAACACCACCCCATCTCTTTCCGTGGGTGTCGTAAGAGGCGACTAAGGAAACACAAATGAGACCTGCCTCCTAGTAATCCATCCCAGGCAACGACACTTCATTTTTTTCTGAATCTGAGGTGTCGTCCTATGGTCTCATACGGTGTGGTAGGCTACAGGTAAAGGGTCGTCTGGTTCGCCACCACCCTCCTACCGAAGTCCGACGCCAAACAGCTTGCCTTAATTGGCATTTTCTGGGTTAACTCGCTCCATCGTTGACCTCATCTATGAGTTGACCAATCTCATAACAAAAAAAAAGTCAGTTTTTAAAAACTTGCTTGCTCGTCCTAGTTAAGTTCTTGCACGTATTGTTAAATAACAATGTTGCCATTAAAATATTTTGACCTCTGATAACTCACTGGTAATCTTGGAGAATGTCAAAGATAATCCCTTGTTATCTAGTTTGCTGAATGAATACTGTTGTTGCAGTTGAGTTTTTAAAATTTTCGGAGGTGGTTCTTTGATAAAAGAACAGTTAATATTATGTTGTTATTCTTATAAGATTCTTTATTATTAGTTAATGATTTGATTTTCTAAATCACGAATAAAGAGTATTCTGTCTAAATATGAGATATGAGATATACAGCTTCTGGATTTTGTCTAAACATGACATGTCTTCTAAATATATAAAAGGAGAAACTGACCGACTGACTGACTGACATATCAACGCACAGCCTAAACGGCTAAACGTAGGCACTTGAAATTTGAAAGGGACGCAGCTTAGGTACCGTAGAGGTGCACTAAGAAAGGAATTCCCGAAATTCCCACGGGAACGGGAATTAGCGGGAAAATCCTTTTGTATGAAAAATCTAAACCGCTTAAGTTAGACGCTTGAAATTTGGCATGCAGGTACCTTAGTAAACTTAAAGCTTAGTTGCAACAGGATATAGCAAAATTCCCACGGGAACGGGAGTTAGCGGGAAAAAACTTTTGTATGTAAAAATCTAAATCTTAAACTAAATCAGGACCGTCAATAAAGTGTAATCTGTTCAAAAGAAAAAATTAACACGCAAACGAAGTTTGATGTACGAGTATATCTGTATCAGCTAGTACAGATATACATCTTCTGGATGAGCTTGCTACAAATATGAGATATACAGCTTTTAAGAAGTTGTAAATTACATTTAATTTTGTCCATATTTTTGCTTGACGCCTTCGGTTGTTTTTGTAATTAGAGCTAGGCTTTTGCAAAGCAATATCGTATTTCGCGAAACGCTCTACTGTAATAGAATGTCTTTCGGAAAGACTAACAGAGATAAGAGAGGTACATAGATAGGTAGGTATGCTAAGTACAGAAATCTTCAAAGCTTGGCGACTATTCATTCATGTAACATATGTACAGTTGGGCAATTCTATTAAAATACTGCTTCTGCACTACAGTGCACGTGTCAAATTTAGAAACTCGTTGAAATGTATACTGCTTTATCAGAAAACATTAAAACACCACTTAGACAATGTCTAAAACTGACTTTTGTAATTTTTTCCATAAAAAAATACTCAAGCCGGGTTTAGATATTGTCTTAGTTTTAGTTTTATATATTCTGTGGTAAGGCCTTATTTTATGGCTTGGAATAACCTGGTTTCATGTTGCATAAATGACTAAAACCCGTAAATCAAAGACTGGAAAAATATGTCAGCCGTAAGCGCGCAGTTGCACTTTTGTAATAGAATTGACCTGCAGTTCGTTGATAGGTACAGTTCGTTGAACTGACATGGTGATGGTTAAAATTAGATCAAATTCGACCTTAAGAGTGTAAGAACATTACACTCGCTATGAAGATAAATTCATACTTAAAACAACCTCGCTGGAGGTCCGCGTGTCGTATTACCATTCATATCTCCGGTCCGCCTTGATTGCGGGCTAGGCGGTTTAATTGGTAAGACAGCCAGTCAGTCAGACAGTGTGGTTCGTGTGTCTTCATTCTTCATTTAATAAGTACGTACAATCGTACACATATCTGCACGTCACTGTGGAGCAAATGCGGGAATTCAAAGTTTATGCAACGGGGATAAACAGGGCTTTAGGTATCTCTCTTTCAACCTCTCGGGTGATTAATCAGTCTATGTAAGTAAACAACTTCCCCCAGGAACATAGGTCAAAATACGAAAAAAATTTTTTGAGTTCCCATACAAACTTCATCAGCATATAGCGCATTTTGTATGGGAGATCAATTTTTTTTTCGTATTTTGACCTATGTTCCTTGGGGAAGTTGTTCAGTTTCATGGACTGATTAACCACCCGAGAGGTTGAAAGAGAGATACCTAAAGCCCTGTATGCGTTTATAAGAAACAAGATTAGAAATACAGTAAGATCTTCGTTCTTCCTTTTCCTTTCTTATTCGTACAATCCATGTTTATTCCTATTTGAGTAAGTTAGGTATCTTCTGGGTGAGCTTGCTACATTTTCGACCGCATCTTTACCCTTGAACAAGATTGTCGTCAAGAGCGAAATTTAAATTCGAGTTAACAATTAACAATGCATACAAAGTTGCTAAAACACTTTAGTTAAAAGTTATCTGTAAAAGTCTCGGGTCAACAATAATCTTAATTACACGATAACAGTGCATTTAGCAACACTGTAACTTTAATATACCTACTGGAAATTGATAAATAAAAGTTATCTTATTTCGTTCCTCTTTTTTCTCGATATCAATGGAAAGGATATCCGATCAGTGAGGTTAACCAACGTATACAAGGGAAGAGAACCTGATGGGTGACTAAAGTGACGCACGTTAAGTAGACGGTCCCCCGGCCATTGTCGATTGACTACAGTTGTTAGACCAAGTCAACAGGTCATTTGGCGGTTTAAAAATTCTGACACCAGGTTTAGTCAAGTTCGCCACACTCTTGATTATTTCTTCACGATAAGAAGAAGAATGGAAAGGAGATAAGAACAAGTTATGAAAATATTGAAGTATCCTTCCCACGATTATTGGTTTCGAATAGTTCAATGAGTATTTGATATTTCGGCGGTGTTGCAAGTCAGCTTGGTCACGGATGTATTGGTTAATGTATAGAAATCTAAACTCAAATCCCTGAATCTCTAAAAATTTAAGTGAATAGTCATCTTTTGGGTGAGCTTACTATATCCTCGACCACATCTTCGCTCCTGAGCTAGATTCTGGTCAATAGCCGAACCCATTATTAATATAAAAAAACCCTATTGAGACAAATATGAAGCCAACCAACAATGAAGTTCACAGGTCCTGAAACACTTCAAAAAATTGTGGTTAAGAGCAAACACTTCTCTATAAAACAATCTCAATAAATAAATAATCGATGACTGCGTATGCGTATGTTGTATGTTTGTCGGGCGTTTTCCGCACTTAGCCTCTCAATTGGGCCATTGTACGTGATATTGTTTGGGCTAGCTATTCCAGCCAGCCAATGTCATTCCAGAAGCACGCAAGTCCTCCCAGTCGATGACTGCGTTTAAACTTTTGTATAATGTAAATACATTTGTAAAGACGTGTAAAATCTACGTTTAAAAATGTAAATACAATTGTAAAGAAAACGGATGATTGTTACAAATAGCTATTATCTCAAGCATCAGCAAAATAATCACTCTATACCTACTATTTATGTAAATAATACATAACTAATATACCTAGCTGCCTTGCTTGTTAGAAACTAATTATTATGTATTCAACTCTTTGTTTTATTGTGATCGTTCTAATTGTTTGTTTCTTTTACGTGCCTAAGGTTTGATAGTAGGAAAGGATAGAAACTTGAAATGTTACATAACACTAAGACAAGACAAGACAAGATTTAAGAAAAATGTAGCCTAGTTTTTGTTTTTAATTAAAATTAACACTCAGAAATAGTGAATAGCGAGTTCTTCCTTGCAGTGTGAAGCTTTTAACAAACAACTACCTACTCGAGCACGATGGTGATAGCGTGCGGAATGCGCCGCAGCCCTATATCAAAATGTCAACATTGACAACGCCAGAGAGCGAGCCAGCCTTTGCGCGGGGCCTTCGCGCAATCAAATCACATCAAAGTGAAGTTTCACCGTCAGCCGAGTGGCCCGAGTTTGTCGCCATCGTGCTCGAGCTGCTGATGACGTTAGAGTAAAATAACGTTTAGAAATTATGAGAATTAAAATAAACTACTGTCAAAACTATCGTTAACAGAGCTATTCATCATTTTTGCATGAACTTATGTTTTTTTTGTTTTTGAAATATGTATAGGTAAACTTAAAACATCAGAAGAGACAGTAGCCAATAGCCACAGAACAAACAGAGAAAACTAGACTTTATTTTCTAAATCTTAGAGTTTCATTTTACTTGTCCAATGTATGAGAAAACCTTTAGCATTTTCTAGAATACAGTCTTGTGACCTGAACCTAGTTAAAGGACCAGAGAAAGTAGGGCGATGGCTTCTGACGTCATATTCCGAGCGCACTTTGTTGATAATGTTTATAAGTTTTCTTTGAGATATACATGTGCTTATATGTTTACAGACTCTGCCGTGTATAAAACGTATTGCTAAGCGCAAAACGGCCGATTTTTTGGCTGATTTTTTTTTGTGTTCGTAATTGTTAAGACAAGGTTTCCAAGATTTTTTTGGAAATTGTATTGGAAAATGTTTGCGATAAGTGAAGTCGCGGCCTGAAGGCTAGTAGGATTTAAATTCAATGTTTTATGTATATAATATGACAGCACACCAGATTACACAATGAATTCTCTTTAATCTCGTTTGTAATAGACATCGTTTTCCGAGTAAAAATATAAGGGACCTATTGTTCAGATTTTTTCCGGTTAAAGCAGTAATAATTCATTATGAATATATAGAAAAAAACCTCATTTCCTGTAACTTTTGGTCAAGAGAGGTCAAGAGTTAACCCATAAAAAAAATAAAAAAAAAATAAAAAAATAATAATAAAAAAAAATATATAAAAAATTCTGTACTCATACAGATTTATCCAGGCCATGCTACAGATTTATCGTAATTAACATCAAAGTCATCAAACATTGCGTCTGCACAAAATGATTTTGAATGAAGACGTACACCAAATGCAGAAATGTACGACATAATTGTTGGAAGCCCGCAGTGACATACGGTAGTGATTAGTCATTTCATTACTAACTTGGCTAGTTTTATTTCGCTTTACAAATTAGAAAGTGATTGGTATAGATGCGCTTTCCCATAGTACGACTTTCATTTCACTATACGTAAAAAGATTTCTCACGCGTGGTTATGTCTAGTCCAACAGCTTATTGGCCCAACATTTGCCTTGTAAATCTCTTGGGACACAAATAAAATCGAGATTCAATATCTCTTGGTCTTGGGTGATTTTAAATTAGTTAGCGATAACACTAAAATTAAAAATTTTGAATCACCCCCGACTTTCGATTGCTTATAACTTTGAAACGGCTGAACAGATTTTCATGAAACATGGCTAAGAACACGCGGGATAAAATTATCTATGACACAAAAAAACTAAACGAAAATCGGTTCATCCGTTTGGAAGCTACGATACCACAGACAGTACACAGATACACAGACAGACACGTTAAACTTAAAGTATTACACCCTTCTTTTTTGTCATGGGTTAAAAAATATTTTTCCCAAGGAATATAGGTCGAAAAAAATAATTATTTTCCATACAACTTGTACGATCAGTAGATTTGCTTCTGTATGGGAAAACGAAAATATTTTGTTTTTGACAATTTCGTATAGGTTCCGTGATCGATCATGAAGTTTTGCTAACTAATTTAAAGTAAAAAAAAACAAACAAAGTAAAAAAAAACAAACAAACATCAGCCCTTTACCCGGGCTGTAATTAAACCCGGAACCGTCAATTAAGTAAGAGGCACGTCACACTGTCATTGAACCGACCTCGTCATATCGTAAATTAACAAAAATAAAATCTACTGACTAAGAATGGTGAATGACGTCATAATCATATCGGTCCTATCTAGTTTATCTGGTCTTTGTTGTGATCTTGAGTTTGGCCGCGTGCGTCTGTAGGATCTTTGCCAAATTTTGCTAATTAATGTTTACAATTTCAACTCTATGCCCTTGACTTACAGTTTCAAATCTCTGCTTTTCAGAACTTCTTCGGTTGGTAGAATTTGGAATTTATTATCTGGGGTTTTGAGTTGAATTTTGTGTATTTCGTTAATAAAGAGCTGGGTTTTATGATAGGAGTTATTATTATGTTTGATGTGATGAAGTCAGCTTCCGTGGTTTGTGTACATTAGCATAGTGGCTCTGGCTTGCGGTCGAGTTCAAGGTCTTGTTATGCTCGCTCCTTATTTTGTTTCTCCGCTTTTTCATGCTCTATTTGTGATGCATCAAATCAGATTTTATACACTTAAGAGCAGCTCATATACATGAAAACAATGTTGCGCTTTTACCGTTATAGTTCCGTGCTTCGGTCGGTTCCGGCTGTTGCCGATTGACTACAGTCGTTAAAACCAAGTCAGAGGCCATTCTGCGGTTTGAAAACTCTGACACCAGGTTTAGCCAAGTTCGCCACATACTTGACTATACCTAAACGATAAGAAGAAGAAGACCGTTATAGTCTCCTAAGAAGATTAAAAGTCCTAATTGGCAAGTTTTACGTTTCATATGGGTTCCTTTGGGAAAGTTGTTCATTTTCATGGGGAGAATGGGTGATTCTCTAGTTTCTCTAAATAATTTAAAGCCACTTAAACTAATTAGAATTACTTATACTATGTAATTACTTATGACTAATTACTTATGTTTATTTATGTACTTTTTGTTTTTTTCTGGTCTGTAATAAAGTATAATTCATTCATTCACCCCATCTTCATTACGCGCATTACTATTTTAATACCTAGACTATAATATTATAAATGCGAAAGTAACTTTGTCTGTCTGTCTGTCATTCTTTCACGGCTAAACTACTGAACTGATTTTGATAAAATTTGGTACAGAGATAGATTAGACCTTGGGAAAGGACATAGGCTACATTTTATCCCACAGCTGGGCACGATATAACCTGTAGTCCACATGGGCGGATATACAAGGTGTTTCAAAAAAACCCAAAAAAAAAAACCTAAATTTAATTTTAAAAGTGAAATAGTCGCAACTCTAGTAATCAGTTGCACGGTTTGACATCTTTTAAAATAAAAGTTTCATATATTTAATATGACATGCTTATCATATTTGTAATAGAGCTGCGCAATAAGCTAAATTTTAATTAATTTTGAATTAATTTTTTTTTGTTTTTTTTTTGAAATAATTTGAAATTGTCTTTTAAAACCAAGTAATCAGTTTCATCAGTTAGTAACAGGTACTAAAACGCTGACTTTTATTTTCCAAGTGCCATTTTAGTGCGTTCGTACTGAACTTGATCATGAACGTGTCTTTTTACGCAGAATCGCGAAATTTAATGCAAAGCTATTAGTTAATACAATCATGAACCGGATAAGATAATTTGTAAATTTCAGCATTTTTACTATTTGACTACATGAAAAAAAGTTTAAATTCACCACTTTTTCTAACTCGATCAGCAGCTCAAGTACGATAGTGACAGCGCGCTTAATGCGCCGCGGTCCTATGTCAAAATGTCAGCATTGACAATGCCAGAGGGCGGGCCTTTGCGCGGGGCCTCGCGTTAATCAAAGTGAAGTTTCAGCGTGAGCCGAGTGGCGCGCCGCGCGTGTTTGTCGCCATCATGCTCGAACTGCTGTGAACAAACAAAGATGTCAACCCTATCAACCACCTCAATGAGTATGTGTGGACCTCGTACTAGCGGCGTATTGTCTAACAGCTTCGTCCTGCAAACAGAATCACATTTGATCTGTCGTAACTAGTTCAATTCAGAACATCTGTATCGCAAATATAATTGTCTCTGATTAATTAGTGACTTTGGCGACGTAGGAGTCGGCGCCTGCCTTCAATTATCCGTTGATGAGTGTCAACCATATTGACATCAGTTCCATTGACTTTGCGTGCCGACAGAATTTAATTGGAAAGGATCTGATGGAATTGTCTCGAATTGTCTGGAAGGACCTTTTAGGAACTTGATTAGTTTGTTAGATATCACTTTCAAATTTAAACAAATAACTATTTTTAATAACATACTTAGTTATATATTAATGATAGCTATGTTTAAAAAGAGTGTAACCTCGAGAACGATATTAAACAAATAATCATGAAATGATATCAACTCCAACATGAATGATATCGCTCACCAACCGGCTTGCCCAGCGTGGTGAGTATGGGCAATATCCCCCCAATGGCAGCACACCAATATTCACGGCCCCTAGTTCCCGGCCGCCCTGCTATTCCAGGCCACGGCAGCGGCCTTGGTTACGGCAGAGTAGGGGGTGCTAAGAATCTCCGGGTTACGGACGGCTGCCAAAAACTGACCCTGGCGACGTATAACGGACGCAGTCTACGACTGGACGAAAGGTTGGCGATCCTTGAAGCGGAACTAGAAAAGATAAAATGGCACGTGGTTGGGCTATCTGAAGTCCGAAGAGAGGGGGAGGATACGATAACCCTAGACTCAGGCCATTTGTTCTACTTCAAGGAAGGAGACCAGATATCCCAAGGTGGCATAGGTTTTCTTGTCAATAAAGCTCTCCATGACAACGTGGTGGAGATATCCTGTATATCGACCCGGGTAGCGTACCTTGTACTGAAACTGACTGAAAGATACTCTCTTAAGGTCGTACAGGTATATGCGCCGACGTCGAACAGCTCGGATAATATGGTCGAGGCCCTATATGAAGACATTACCAAGGCCATACACACAACCACCAAGACCCAATTCACCGTTGTCATGGGGGACTTTAATGCTAAAGTAGGGAAACAAAGGCGAGACGATTTGCATGTTGGGCCACATGGATATGGATGCAGAAACCATAGGGGACAGATGCTAGTAAATTTCCTCGAAGCAGAGGGGCTCTTTTGTATGAACTCGTTCTACGAGAAAAAACCCCAAAGGAAATGGACCTGGCGAAGCCCCGATGGCAAGACGAAGAACGAGATCGATTTCATCGTGACGGATAAAAAGCACATATTTAGGGATGTCTCCGTGATCAACAGGTTCAATACCGGAAGTGATCACCGCATGGTTAGAGGCACCCTAAATATCGATTTTAAGCTGGAAAGAAACCGAATGATGAGATCTGTTCTTCGTCCGACACTGCTCCAAGTCGAGAAAGGCTTAGATGCCTTTCAGCTAGAGCTGAAAAATCGTTTTACCCTACTCGAAACCACAGGCAATATTGACGGGGACCTCGAAAGCGTGGCACGTACAATAAGCGAAGTGGGAGCCAGGCATTTTAAGGGAAAGCGAGCAAGCCCGAAGTCCAAACTTTCAAGCGAGACTTTGGAACTGATGAGAGTACGACGAGAAACGCCGGAGGATGTTTTGTCAGATCCCCAGGCACTCCATAGAAAAATCCGGAAATTGGTGAGACGTGACCTCCGAAGCTCTAATACTCGCCTCATACAGGAGGCGATTGAGCAGAACCGGGGGTCAAAAGTCTTTTCCAAGAACCTGGGAAGGAGTCATCTGACAAAGCTAAAGACCTCGGACGGCAAAATCGTCACATCAGCTCCGGAGATCCTCGCTGAAATCGAGGACTTCTACGGCAAATTATATTCTTCGCGAAACCCGAAGCCTCCACCCGACGCCAACGATCCACGTGCCATGCTTACACGCCACTTCACCGACGATCTCCCAGATATAGACGAAGACGAAATTGCGGCGGCTCTCCGACAGCTTAGCAATGGGAAGGCTCCCGGCGAAGACGGAGTAACCTCAGAGCTCCTGAAGGCAGGAGGAAGACCGGTAATCAAGGAGCTCAAAAGGCTTTTCAACTCCGTAATAACCAGTGGGACTACCCCGGAAGCGTGGAGCAGGGGCGTGGTAGCGTTGTTTTTCAAGAAAGGGGACAAAACTCTCTTGAAAAACTATAGACCGATTACGCTCCTGAGCCATGCCTATAAGCTGTTTTCGAGAGTCGTCACCAATCGTCTGGCCGCTAGATTTGACGCCTTCCAGCCACCGGAACAAGCAGGGTTTCGCAAAGGCTTTAGTACCGTAGACCATATCCACACAGTAAGGCAGGTTATGCAGAAGTGCGAAGAGTATAACCAGCCACTGTGTCTAGCTTTTGTGGACTACGAGAAAGCCTTCGACTCAGTCGAGACCTGGGCAGTTCTGGAGTCCTTGCAGCGTTGCCAAGTCGATTGGCGATACGTAGAGGTGCTGAGAAGCCTATATAATATGGCAACGATGACAGTCCAAGTACAAAAACACCGTACAAGACCAATCCAATTGCTCAGAGGTGTTAGACAGGGGGATGTCATATCCCCGAAACTGTTTAACAATGCTCTAGAGGACGTCTTTAAGACGCTAGATTGGAATGGACTGGGCATCAATGTTAACGGCAAATTTCTATCGCACCTCCGCTTCGCTGACGACATAATAATATTGGCAGAAACACCACAAGTCCTGCAAGAAATGCTGCACAGCCTTAACGCTGCCTCGAGACGTGTCGGCCTTGGGATGAACTTGGACAAGACCAAGGTCATGTTCAATGATGATGTCGTGTCCAGGCCGATCTCTGTTGACGGTGTTACGCTCGATGTTGTTCAGGAATACATATACCTCGGGCAAGCGTTGCAGTTAGGTAGAGACAACTTCGAGCGGGAAATCACCAGAAGAGTGCAGCTTGGCTGGGCAGCATTTGGGAAGCTGCGTCATATCTTTTCGTCGCCACTCCCGCAGTGTCTAAAGACCAAGGTCTTTAATCAATGCGTCCTACCAGTCATGACCTACGGAGCCGAAACGTGGAACATGACAGTGAGGTTGGCCCACCGATTGCACGTCGCTCAGCGAGCAATGGAGCGCTCCATGCTCGGGATCTCGCTAAGGGATAGAATCCGAAACGAGGTCATCCGACAGAAAACCAGAGTGATGGATATTATCCAAAAGTGTAGCAAGCTGAAGTGGCAGTGGGCTGGCCATGTCTGTCGCAGAACCGACGAGCGTTGGAGTAGACAGGTTCTCGAATGGAGACCACGTCTTGGCAAACGTAGTGTAGGACGCCCCCCAGCCAGATGGTCAGATGACCTAAAGAAGATAGCGGGTAGTGGCTGGATGAAAACAGCGGAGGATCGTGCAAAGTGGCGCACCTTGGGGGAGGCCTATGTTCAGCAGTGGACTGCAATAGGCTGATATGATGATATCAACTCCTATACTTACTAACTTTCGCGTCGAACGTCTTTATTATGTAATTTTCAAAGAAACGATTCGATGTGATTCGAAGCAGGGATAGTATTCTAAATCTAAAACATTCGACTAGGATACTCCTGTCGTTTTTATATGTATAGCGCAAAAGAGAAGCACTCATCCTTTCTGTATATTTCGAATTGTTTAGATATACAAGACCTAGCTAGACAGTTCCGTCTTTTGAATCTTAAGCAGACGTTGGCAGATGTGTGTTATTTTAAGTCACAAATTAGAACAAGAGAAACCTTAGTATAGGAGTTCATTTTCATGCGAAGTCACGACAATATTAGGAAAAAGATAGTCCATAATAGTAATTTCCATCTTTACGTTTGCTCTTTGTCACTGCATATAGATTAGACCCAATTTTCGTCCTCACTCTACTACGCCGAAGATTACATAATCTAACTGCACTGTTTGTTATTATTTGTATAACACTTGTTGCCCTCTGACCTACAGACAACCTTCGCTATTGATATCTCAAGCCCCTAGCCTTTTCTTCATTAAACTAGAGTTTAGTCTAGGCTTTTCCGCGTTATATTCATGCTGGGAAATGGGTAAAGTTTTAATTAATTCGGCTCTCGTTTGAGCTTGCGTATCGTGTTAAATTATTAAGTGGGTCGAATAGAAGCCTTATTAATTTGGATAATAATAAAACTTTTTCCATACTTGATGGCGTGTTTAGTTATATAGTGTTTCGTTTTACGCACATATTAGATTACTTGAAATATAACATTAATCTTAAGTCCGTATTACAGAACGCGATTCAGACTCTGACCTATACTTAAGGAGCAGTGGTCTTTGTCATTTTAATAGTGAGAGAAAGAGACAATCAATACTTAAGTAATAGATCAAGACAGCCTCCTTGGTAATATTACCAAGTTAGTGTCACCGTCGTCGTCTTAGCCTGTGTCAGTCCACTGGACATAGGCCTACCACAAGGCACGCCACATCACATCATCTTAGTTAGGGTGAACAAATGCATAGAACTAAAAAGGTAATGATCAAAATATTTCAGTTATGTCAAGCCGTAGTAGAAATTTCATTTTCAGAACTATTTAGATAGATAGATAGATAGAAAATGCTTTATTTCGGCGTACAACACAGACATCACAATATAGAAAAACAGAAGAAACACAGAAGACACTTAACAGACACAAAGACAAAAACAAATTAAAGGCAAATTAAAGAAATAACAAAAAAACATTTACAAACATAAAACAAAGTGCTGCACTGTGCTGCCTGTGTCGCACAGACGAAGTCGGCGCTGGCTCAGCATAATGCTACAGTTTTACCTGTAGCGCTGTTATTAACACGATTGCCGCTCAAAACGCGTAACACGTTTTCAGAAAAAAATACGTTTACGAAAAATCGAAAGTAAAAGGTTGTGTGTATGGTCTCATTCCTCGATCCTATCATAAAGTAGAAGAGCATCATCAAACTCTATCACGTTGCGATACGCCAATCGAATCGAATTCATCTTATTAAGTGCCTAAAACCGTCTTTCACGAAAACGCCCACATTACGTTTTCCTACTCGGTATTTCTATTCGTGGCCTGTGTAAACATTCGCGAATCACGTAGCCGCATAACCAAACGTAGGGCTGTATCATATACATATCATCAATCCTATACGACCTGAAATAAATAATTAAATTAAAATTATGCTTGGTTAATAAATAGCTGAAATAATACAGCGAGAATCATTTATTTTCTGTCAGTCTGTCAGTTGCAGCTGATTTTCCCCAAAACTACTAAATGAAAAGTTCTTGCTTATGGGGAGTTCGATGACCCTAACATAGACGTAAAGGTTTCGTAAATAAACAAACTCTTTATTTGAGGGTACAATGAATAGGTATCTATTTACAATTGACAAATATCTATTTCTGACTATTTCTTCTGAGTCGTAGTATTTGCTAGATGCTCATGATTTATTTCGGTGACCTTACTAATCTTTTTGTTGTTTAAATGCGATATTTTAATAGGTTACACTCTCATAAAGTGGGTTGTTATTAGTCAAACAATGTAAAACAGTAAAACTGTACTTTGTAATTTACTAACATAGATTATGACTCTAGACGATAGACCAAAGAGATGGTCAAATGTATAAAGTGCATATAACTAATTATGACCTATCTTACGCGGATTTTTTGGTGTGGGTGCGGACTCCGCATTCAGTTTATCCGCAATTATCTTAATATTTTTTATTTGGTGCGGAAGTCTGCACTCGCAAAAAGATTCACAATAAGGTTTTCGTTTGTGTCGTGGGTTCCTCGGAACATACATAAAGACTGACACAAACAAACACCTATGACCCGAGAACAAACATCTGATTTTTACACAAGATAGGCCATTGGCCGTCCAGATAGGAACATTGTGTGGAAACCTCCACATTGAGAAGACCGAATGTGTAGCTATGATCCAATCCGGTTAGGCTCTCCTTTTTACAGGGTCACAGAGGTCAGATAGCAGTCGCTCCACTGTAATAACTTGACCTGCCAAATCCCAGATCATGGTCAAGCGTACTCCGAAAGAGAAACGGTACTAAGCGTGAGGAAGAAGAAGAATTTTGATTTTCTGCTTAGCGATATACATAACAACATGGTAACAAAGTCTTTTGACAAACATGATTACCTTCCAATAAACATTTGCTATCATTGAATAATAAATTTCCTCGAATACATGACCAAGTCGTTGCTTAGTCAATTGCCTATTAGTCATGTAACAGTCTTTGTACAGTGGGCTGCCTGATACGCTGGTCTCTGTTCATTGAATAGCATATCAAGTTTATACAGATGTTTGATATATTGGGTGACTTCGAAAATTGAGGTCATGAATTACCCCACGAAAGTGAACAACTTTTCCCTAGGAACACAGGTCAAATTATAAAGAAAGGCAAATCAGCTGATCGCAAAAGTTATATAAAGGTGATTTTTTTTGAAAATTCGACCATATTATGGGCAGTCAACTTTATTTGAAAATTTCATATAGATTCCTTGGGGAAAGCTGATCGATGTCATGGGGAGAGTCAGCAACTAGATTTTTTAAATTTTTTACCGCCAAAGTCTGATATATCAGGCGTTTAAGTTTCGTGCCCTCGCCACCAAAGTCTGAAATATCAGACATTTTTTTTATTTATTTTTTTAACTTTAATATCGTTCACCAAGCGTTCGCCACACGCCTCGTCATTATTATTTTTATTTTTTATTTTTTGATGTGGTGGCGTGTGGTGGGCGTTTTTGACGAAAACTCTTGGCGCTAAAAGGGTTAAAGATGTGTGCAAAAAAATAACTCCTAAAGCTGTATAAGAGCTGTTTTTACAACCACAATCAGTCTGATGTGCTGGCGTCTGTACTTACTCTTTGTAAGCGTCTTATCAGATATAAAATTATCTTATCAATGCTTAACGGCTTTTTACGGTCGAAAACGAGTCATAAGTTATGAGGTATGAGTGTTATGATTTTGAAATCATTGTTTGTATTGAAACTGTCAATGTGTTCTTGATGGTACGAGGAAATATGAAATATATTGTCAATAAATAATTGTGAAAACAAAACCAAACATTCTTCCTCATTGGTATATTTGTCCAAATGGTAAACTTGTCCAAATGGTTTGCGTTCCTGTTCGTTCCACTTGTATAAGTGTTACACTGAAATCATGTACCTCTACGTCTAACACAAACCACACGATTTTGTTTTAGTAAACAGTTAACAAGAAAAATCTGTGTAAGAACTTGAATTTTTTTTTGTAGTGATTTTTTCGCTTTACGTGGATATTTAGATTCTATAATGTCAATACTAGAAACTATACATACGCTCACGCCAATAATCCCATGTCAGGGTAGGCAGGGCATCAGTGGTTCTAGAATCATTTGATGCTGGATTTGATATATGAGGGTTATTAGATGAAATATAATGTATAGAGACCAGCGCATCAGGTTACTCCATTCTCATTGCAAAAACGCTCTTATCACAACAACACAGAGTGCACGCGTGTGGTAACCTGAGTTGCGGCCGTCCGTATCTAAGTGGTGAGAGGTTGTCAGCCTTTCGCCCATAATACAGCAAAAGCCTCGGGTCCCATTTACTGACTTTTACAGTATGCCTGGTACATACCAACTACATACAGCTGGTTGGTAGCTGGTACATACTAAGTATTTCTTTTACTCCCAGTGCAGGGTAGTTTTCGCTTCACGTAGATATTTAGATTCTATAGAGTCAGTATAAAAGTGTTGCATCATTCATTAGGGTTCTAATTCGTGTGTAAATGTCCTAAGAGACCTATGGCGCAGCGACCTTGCTGACTGGGGTCGATTTCGATGGCTTACGTGACGCGAATGGAATTAATGGCTCTTACTTTTAGGCTTTTCGCGTGCCTGGCTTACCGATTACAATGGATATGGATACATATCAATTTAAATATATTCCCTGTCAGGGTAGGCATAAAGATCATCAAGCTATCATCAGCCGGTGTCTGGCGTCATAACATCGTATAGTGCTCTAAAATAGAGATGGAGATGGATCTTCTTCTCTTAATAGAGTCATGCAAGCGTGGAATAAATTACTAGAGGAAGTAGTTTCGGCACCAAACGTCAACAGATTTAAAAACTTGCTAGACAAACACATCACAGGCATTAAGTCTAAATGAATGTCGTTCAACTGGATGCAGGCTATAATCAGTTGTTTCAACTGCCTGCCTGTCTAAAATAATAATAATAATAAAATAGTCATCTTCACCTGCTAGCGGTGCGCCTTACTACAGCCCTTTCAAGGGTTTCTTTGCTTGAATTTGGCAACTTCGCCACTCTCTACTTTAATTCAATTAATTAAAATACTAACATTGGCAAAATCACGATTTCAGACGCCAATGCCAATGTCTGGGTATTTTAATCAATATTAAATCATTATTATTAATCAATCTATCTATAAATATATAAAACAAAGTGGTGTTAGTAACACCACTTATAACTCAAGATCGGCTGGAAAGATTTCCATGGTTTTTGATTAATTGTATTTCTCTCCGTCCCGAATAGCAGAATAACTATAAAAAACATTAGAAAACTGACAATAAAATTCCCACGGGAACGAAGTCCCGGGCGAAAAGCTAGTATTAAAATATAGAACGGCGAAGTCGACAACCGTGTGGTGATCAGTTGAGAATAACACCATCCCATCTCTTTCCGTGGGTTTCTTAAGAGGCGATTAAGAAAACACAAATGAGACCTGCCTCCTAGTAATCTATCCCAGACAACGACACTTCATTTTTTTCTGAATCTGAGGTGTTGTCCTTGGTCTCATGCGGTGTGGTAGGCTCTGTAAAAGGCCGTCTGGTTCGCGACCACCCTTCTACCGAAGTCCGACGCCAAACAGGTTGCTGTGTTCCGTTGGTGCGTGGGAGTACCAGTGCCTTTATAGGCATTTTCTGGGTTAACTCGCTCCATCGTCGACCTCATCTTTGACCTTATGTTCAAGATTTAGGTCAAGAGTTAACCCATCTTATAATAAAAAAAAGAAAAAAAAGATATGACCCCACACACCTCTACCACAAATATCATACTTTCCGTCTAGTTACGTAAACAAGGACGGCATTACATTTAAAGAGGCTTTAACGTTAATGAAAGTTTTTGAAACTGAGCGTTAGTATGACTGATGTAACCTATTACTTGGATTTACGTAATAGGAGTGCGCAGTAGAGATTAAGGTTGCTAATGCCTAGGTAAAACCTAATGAAGGCCTTCCGACACTGATTATACATATCTAGATGCTAAAGATAAGAGCCAGATGTTACGTGGACAAGTAATTCCTTACTAATATAAATGCGAAAGTAACTGTGTCTGTTTGTCCGTCTTTCAAGCCTAAACTACTGAACCGATTTTGATGAAATTTGGTACAGAGATAGATAAGAGCCTGGTAAAGGACATAGGCTACATTTTATCCCACAGTTGGGCACGATATATCCTGTAGTCTACGCGGGCGGAAAGCTAGTTATAATTGTTGCAATTTTTAATTTCGGCATTTTTTGATGGATTTTTTAAATTGCTCAAGGAGTTAATAGCTGCCTGATTTTTATTAAATGATTTAAAAATAATAATAGTTTTTTTTTTAACTCGTGTCATTTATTTGATAGTTTATAAACGATAAACGTAAATACATTTTGAACCGAATTCATACAAAATGAATATTATACATTATATTTTACTAATTATTTCCTGCTTGATAAAAACACGGATATTGTAATCATTAGTAGATTATTATAAACAAATATCTATCACGATAACAGTAAATTGCATATAAACAAGATATCTTATGATGAAAGTAAACTTTTATAGATGTTTATTTCAAAGCTTTTTGTTTTTAATTTTTTCGGTCACCCACCAAGCACGGCCCGGTATATGTTACTTAACCTTGCTTCGACTGCTGACTGAGCATATTTCCATAGAAGTAGCTTAATCTTGATAGTTAAACGACTAATTGAGGAAAATGAGCCGAAATAAAAAACGAGAAATTGGCTAAAGAAAGCGATGCTATTGGCTTCATCACATTACTGCCGTGTGGTGGTTGGTTGAGAATAACACCACCCCATCTCTTTCCGTGGGTGTCGTAAGAGGCGACTAAGGAAACACAAATGAGACCTGCCTCCTAGTAATTCATCCCAGGCAACGACACTTCATTTTTTTCTGAATCTGAGGTGTCGTCCTATGGTCTCATGCGGTGTGATGGGCTCTGTAAAGGGCCGTCTGGTTCTCGACCCCTCCTACCGAAGTCCGACGCCAAACAGCTTGCTGTATTCTTCTTATCGTGTAGGTATAGTCAAGTGTGTGGCGAACTTGGCTAACCCTAGTGTCAGAGTTTTCAAACCGCACAACGGCCTCTGACTTGGTTTTAACGACTGTAGTCAATCGACAACAGCCGGGACCGACAGCTTAACGTGCCCTCCGAAGCACAGAGCAGTGCCTTAGTTGGCATTTTCTGGGTTAACTCGCTCCATCGTCGACCTCATCTATGACCTTGGTCAAGAGTTAACCCATCTCATAATATCGTAAAAAAAATATTTTCATTTTTTATTAAGGAAAGGATCCTTTCAAAAATATTGTTAAATCGCGACAAAAAGTTAAACAATAAATAATAATAACAGTTATTATTTTTACAGCATACCTTATCATTTGAACAATAAAAGCAGTTATCAAACAGTGAAGTCACTGCACGTGTTTATTTATAAAGATAAGATTCATACATGTAACATGCATGTTAAAATATGAGTCTCTTAGTGATTGTTAAAACTGTTGTCTGTATTTATGATAGTGCGAGAAAAACTATATTTTTCAGTAGCTTTTTTCCCGGCTTGGTATTTAACAAAATCGAAGGCTGATTGGCAAGCGAATTTTTTCAGAGACGAAATGGAGATAAAAGCAAATGCGATATTTGTATCATATGTCGCGACTTAAAATTAGGGTGTGAATCTCCTTTATGAAACTCAAAAAAATTTCTCAGAAAACAGTATGATTAAAAAAATGTTTTTGATTTATCAGCTGGTCGCACAATTTGTAACTACATATTTAAAAAAAATCGGCCAAGAGCGTGTCGAGCCACGCGCATTGTAGGGTTCCGTAGCAGCATGGTTCAAATACATTCTTATTAATCCCAACAGTGTTTGGCACTTGGTCGACTATTACTCGCAAACTTGAAGGACCAACTTATGTGTGATAGTTTTCCTTTAAATTTCGTTGTATATTCTACCAACGTGAATTTTTTCACATTTTTAGAAACAACCCTTTAGCAGGTATGGGGGGGGGGGGGACACTTGTGTTTAACAAAAATTTTCACTTTAAAAAATTACATTTCGCAAACGGAGTGCTGAATCGAAAAACGTTCTTAGTAAACCCCTTCTATCTTTTAAAATGCTATCCTATGACACCCCACTCAATGATATTGGCGAGAAAAAAAAATCATCGCCCTTTCACGTCTATGGGAGACACCCGAAAAAATTTTTTTTCCAAGATTTTACTCTACAGTTCTGTCGGCGTGATTCATATGTATAATCACGCTTAGTTTCAGCTCTGTAGTACCAAGGGTTTCTTAGGAAACCTGCGGACAGACGGACAGACGGACAGACGGACATGGCAAAACTATAAGGGTTCGTAGGTTACTACGGAACCCTAAAAATATATTTTGACTTGTATCCCATATTTTGTGGGATTCACATCCTATATACATACGCGCAATATAAAGTCACCCAATACATATGCATACTTTGAAATCAGTGAAGGTGTACAAAAAACAATAAAGAAATAAATCCCATTGTATCAACGCATTCCGTATGTGCAGGTGTTCTATGAGATAATTGTAATCAATATCACACATGGGTTTATCATACCTTATCGATCCTTATTTTGACACATATTGCCTTTGTCGATGACTACAGTCGACTTTATTTTATGGTTAATGTATGATTAGCATGATCCGTATTTATTATGCCACGTGCTTCGGAGGGTATCCCGGCTGTTGTCGATTGACTACAGTCGTTACACCAAGTCAGAGGCCATTTAGCGGTTTAAAACTCATGATTAGTCAAGTTCGCCACATACTTGATTATACACACATCAACACGGTCTAGGGCTATTGCACGATTTTTCATACAAAAGAGGTCTGTTTGAGAAGCTATAATAGCATACTCGAGATACATGGAGGGCTATAATTTTCAGACGAGCAAGTGCTAAAACTGAATTTTCAATTCTTGACAATAAATTTTGTTTTACTTGAAACTTTTGAAAACGTGACAGAAATGAAAAAAAATTGCATAAATTTGACCATTTTCATACAAAAAGCAGGCAAAAAGTGCATTTTCGTTTCCGTTAAGGAGGCTCTCCGCGTAAATGCAAAGTTTTCAGTCATCCTCTTTTGGCTGGAGCTTATGTTATAGATCGAGTACAACTTGTGTGACGTTGTTTATACTCAAATGGTTTTCCTATCTAAGGAGACTATCAAAGCATTGGATGAAAAGAACGTGATATTGGAATCAACGCGAAAGATAAAGATGTTCGTAGAGTTCTCTTCTCTTTGTTACTAAAACAAAACCGGATTATTATGTAACACCGCGCATTTTAAAATTCGCTAAACGTCATACAAACTTTACCAAGTTTTTTTGCAATTTTTTCTTCAAGCAATTTAAAAAATGTGTGGTCTTGTAATAAGGTAGGCACGTTATAAAATGTTATAAGTTGATTAACCGGTCGTGGTATTTAAAGTGTTTTTCGACAGAATTTGACACAAGGTCGAAATATTATTCTAGACGAGGTAAAAACCAAGACTCTATACTCAAAGGTCGATATGCAGTGTCTTCCCGGAATTAGCCTGAGGATTGACTAGTCAAACCTAGGAGCGCCGGGGCTTTGAAATTTGACTATAAAAAATACACTGAAGTCAAGGGCGACTCACGTTGGGCAATCAAAGGGGAGTTCCGTTAGAGAATAAGAACGGTACGAAGTCTAAAGTGCTAAGTTTGATTTGCTCTTTGTGAATTAAATAACATATCTCTTATTAAATTGGGGACTGATTAGCTAGCGATAATTAAAAATCTGATGGTTCATGTAGGCTGATGAAGTGTTGAATAACTGAACAACTATCCCGAAGGAATATATATTATATCGAAAAAAAAGAGAAAAAAAAAAGAAATTCGCATTTACATACAACTTGAGGGATCAGCTGATTGCTTTATCAGCTGGTTGTTAGAATTGTATTGTATATGGGTTCCTTGGGGAAAGTTGTTCAGTTTCATGGGGTGAATAACCCATATGACTTTTAATTAGCTAGCTAGCTAATTTAAAGTCATATAACTTTATAAGAACTCAATACATAAACTAATTAACATAAAATGGTTTTAAATACTTGTGAATATTTAAACATCACCACTTATCGATCACTCAAATGACTTACGAAGCTGGAAAAAAAATTATTTCGGAAAATCATGCGATTGATATTATAATTATAACATTAATTTTAAACACGTTTTCTCTCAACATATTTTGTTTTTTATTTCACTGACATCAGGAAGTACAAACTATTATCTGTATTTATATCCAATTTGGATAATGTCACAAAATATTTGCTGAGTTTTGTTTTAATGTAGTTTTAAACATTTGAACGACTTTGGCCTTGAGGGTTGACAAATACCCATAAATGTGTACTACGCGTGTATTTTTATTTGTTGGGAATATAGTATAATATGTCACCGTAACGTTTACGTAAATATAATGCCTGTCATCTGAACTTAATAGAGATAATATTAAGTTAGAAGCAAAAATGAGCGGTATTTCAATAAAAAATAATAGAATAGAATAAATCTTTATTTTATAGGACATTCAGGATGCCACTTAAAACAAGTCAAGATTACATTAAATACATTCAAACATACATTAAAGGATTTAAATACATACATACGCATTCGTTCTATTGACCCTACTGACTCTACGCCTATTCGCAAAGGTGCAGTCTTCCCAAGAGAAGAACAGGCAAGAAACTCTGAGGGTGCTCTTTTTAATCGCATTACAAATTTTCTTATTTTCTAATTTGAAATAACTGTAGAGCTGAGCAGTTCATTCCCATGGCTGCTTTTCAGTTAGGTAATCAGAAATTTTGTAATAGCCCTTTTTGCAAAGTTACGCAAAGCTTCGTATGATTTTGTTTCACACCGTTCTCACAATAAGTATATCTGTCGCCGGAAATTAATAAGAATCGTAAGTTGATAAATTTTCGAGGTAGTTTATCAACTTTCGGCAAATCATACACGGCAGTTGAAATGTATTATTTAACGCAATACATTTTAGCTAATTGATCAACTTACGCTGCCTGGCTGTAAGTTTATCAACCAACGATTTTGCCACACGTTAAATCATACACGAATGGACCAATCGCTGCTCAGTGTACATTTTTACGTTAAACTGACATCCGTTATATAATACACTGTTCTCTGATGGGTGAGACATTTAACCAATCAGCGAACACCTCGAGTTTTCAACCAATCAGCGTACACATCGCGTTCGTCGGATAATTTTCCCCCGAGACGCCATAAATTGATCAATTACCGGAAATGTATAGGTAGGTACGTTAAATAATACATTTCAACTGCCGTGTATGATTTTCCGCTAGTTGATAAACTACCTTGAAAGTTGGTCAACTTACGATTCTTATTATTTTCCGGTGACATATCCACCTTCAAAATATAGAATTTGCAGTCACTTTGCGTCTCATAATATGTGTCTGAACACGTCTCGTGATCACGCGATCTTTCGTTTTGTTACATTTACACTCCTGATTCATATAGTTTGGGGGTCTGGTCGAAAATTGTACACGCGATGGGAAGGGTTAAGTAATTGGTTTTTGCCATCTTTTGTTCTTTCCCCTTAACTATGTGATCAAATCAAGTGTTCATGCACAAGAAAAGATTGACTGATAGGCGAGACTACTTAAATCAAGTTGTATCTATTAACGATAGTTTATTTTTAATTTGTCATAATATCTAAACGTACCTGTTCATTGTCACTAACGTCATCTATATGTCAAAAGCGGTATTAAAAAAATATCGATCATCTAGCGTCATTCTCTGTAACAGTGGATATTTTTATTCAGTTAATTAAACCGCACTAGTAGGAAAAACTCACTATTTTATTTATTATTACGACGCTTCTGGACACCAGTATATCAAGGAACAGGACGTCAACATATGGTCCTTCGAGCCGGATCATATGTATACCTGTCTTATTTATTTATTAATAAGACGTACACAACAGCCAACAATCAAATCTTAATCCTTAATTAATATTATGAATGCGAAAGTATCTCTGTCTATCTGTCCGTCTTTCACGCCTAAACTCCTGAACCGATTTTGATGAAATTTGGTACAGAGATAGATTTGAGCCTGGGAAAGGACATAGGCTACATTTTATCCCACAGTTAGGCACGATATAACCTGTAGTCCACGCGGGCGGAAAGCTAGTACTAAATATAATACGGCTAAGTTTCAGTTCCAGATTGAAGGCCAAAAGCGTGAACGTACAGCATGATAAGCAAAGCAGTATGAAAAGTAAAACCAATAAAATATATTTTAAGCTTTTAGAGAAAAGAAACACTGAAAGAAGTCTATCTACATATATTATTAATAAAAAAAATTGTGCACAAACTACAAGTAAGGAAGGATTTCACTAAATTCCCATGGAAACAAAGTCCAGGGCATCCTCCAGTAATAAATTAGTAGGTGTAATGTTTATTACGTTTTATAATGCAGTGTTTGGAATTAGCACAATGATTATGGCTGTAAATTCGTATGTTAAGTAGACCAAAGTCACATGTGACGTAAGTAATTAAACTAACTAGCAAATAGCCGGTGTTTCAGAGAACAACATACTGTTCTCATCAGTGGTGTGAGGGACCTTTTCGTACGTACATATTGTTTTTTTTTAAAATTTCATTTAACATACAAAATGTTACTTGAACATTAGGGTGGGTCAAAAAATGTTTTTCTTGATTCCTGTATTCTAATAGCGACAGAAGGGTGCAAAATGGACTAGAAATGACATGTTTTAAATATTATTACTTTCGCATGTGATTAACTGCCTCCGGATTTACTTCAAAGTTTTTGAAATTATGGTTATAGGAGGTAACTTCTAGAGCTTTAGTTATTAATTATACTCGGGATTTTTAATATTTTATAACGCCGTTTGACCGAACATATTGTCATTTTGCTAAATAAGTCCAATAAACCTCCAGTCGTTAGCTATTTGAGGCATGAGGGGGGTCACCGATTGCACTTAGCACGACACATTTCTCGCGTCAGTAACACGGAAGCTAATGAAGTCGTAGGTTGTTTTTGGCTCGTTGTTACTATGGAAAGCATTCAAAACTTGACGAAATGTCCCCTGTTTGGTGAAATATGTGACTTGAAAGAAAATATATTACATTCTGAAGATATTATAATGAAGTTTTATGCCACTACATATCGCCACCACAAGTCAAGCTAGGAAATCTTTAAAAGGAAATTCCAACAGCAAGATTCTTTGCGCAAATATCAGGAAGTATGTAAAAAATTGGCATCTTCTGTGCCACTCGATACACTTTCTACTTCTTCTTATTCCGGTGAGTCTAATCACAGCGACAGCGAGCTCGCACTGCATGCAAAAACTGATCCAGCTCCGCGGACTGCCACCGTTACCATTTCTTATTGTACTATCTCCAAGACTTGTGACAGATATGGAGTATCAAACAGAGCAGGGGCAGCTATCGCATCAGCAGTTCTGCAAGCCACTAACTCGACTGTACTAGTAATTTATCCAAAATAAGCTACGCAGAGAATGAACGAAAACCAGACACGGCATTGTCTCAGCTGTTACAAAAGGAAAGGTACCTGAAGATTTAGCCAGCAAATCCCCAGGTGAGATGTCTCATGCTAGATGGCTGACTCGAGCGAATCGTGTTCTTTATGTATACGTTTCAACGAAAATTCCATCTGAAAGCTTAATAATATTAGCAACCTATGTTGTTAAAGTTTACGCTCCGACTTGGTTCGTTATCAAGACTCATCCTATACTTGCAAGGATGGAGCACGACACCTGTAGAAGCTGATCTCTTCGTCTAGGCACCTGTCAGCCGAACTTAAAACCAAAGTTGATCCTGTATTTCAAAGAAATGGTTATTTCGACCATCCCGAGAATTTATTATTGGCAATGCTTACTGATCCGCTAAAACACATTCGTGACTTAGCTGCACGACGAATACTGAAAGCTCGCCCCATTACACAGACCAAAATCCGTCTATTTGAAGTTCTGCAGATAAACCTAGATGCATCTTTTTACATAGATCTGTTTGATTGGTAGCAAAATATCACCGAACCACCGATTATAAAAGAAATTAGTGACGAAAATTTACATTTGATAGTTGATCAAAAAGGTGAGGGTGAATTGCCTCTGCTACGTCTCCCCTGCCATACCCAAGCAATGGAAAGGGCAGTTAAGCCTGTCACAGAAGCTTCAAGTACTTTGTGCAGCAAATTTGCAAGAGAAGGCTACATTAAAAGCGTCACGCAAAAATATGCACAAAGGACAATGGGCAAATTGGTACACCCCTCCAATAGCAAAGAGATATATGTCGTTGGATAGGTCTTTTTAATTGGAATAACATTTTCTAAGACAGCATTGTTGAAATGTTTGTCCGTTCTGAGTTATAGGTATTGAAATAAGGTAAAAATGGAAAACTATAAATAATGTAGTATCTTAGTATCAGCCCTCCAATAGCAAAGACATATATGGCAAGTATAATACAGATAATGGTAAAAAAATTCATTAGTTAACAGCGACATTGGTTTTATTTTTATCCATTCTTACTTTAGTACCTATAACTCAGAACGGAGATACATTTAAACAAAGCTGTCTTAGAAAATGTTGTTCTAATAAAAAGACCTATCCAACGACATATATGTCTTTGCTATTGGAGGGCTGATACTAAGATACTACATTATTTATAGGTATCCATTTTTACCTTGTTTCAGTACACCTATAACTCAGAACGGACAAACATTTCAACAAAGTTGTCTTAGAAAATGTTGTTTCAATTAAAATACCTATCCAACGACATATATGTCTTTGCTATTGGAGGGGTGTACCAGCTTCCATACATTTTTGCCCATTGTCCTTTGACAGCAAGAAGGATTTTTTGGTGAATTAAAGGCAATAAATTAGATATAATTAGATTAGAGGTACGGTATTTAATTTTCAAAATTAAACAATTATGTTCTATAGGCTTGTGTTTTATCACAAAATATCATATTAAAAACCAATTTTGATGCTCCAATTTTCTAAAAGCCTTTTTTTGTATCTTTTTCTTTATTTCAAAGTCAATCCGGAGGTTGAAGATGATATCTAATCGTAACCATTTTTTGAATATCTAAGAATAACGTATTAATACACCTTTTTATCACTATTACGTTTTAATATAAGACATTTTATTTTTCTCCATACATTCGTGACCCACCCTATTGAACATGTCAATATGGTAAATTACATTAGCATACATATGCTCACGCCTATAATCCTATCGGGGTAGGCAGAGCATCAGTGGTTTTAAAACCACTTGATGCCACGTTTGACATACATTCAGAGGGTTATAATTATAAGATAAATTAAGATGCAAATGGTGAGAGGTTGTCAGCTTTTCGCCCACAATACAGCAAAACCCTCGCGTCTCATCCCACTTACTGAATCACTGACCTTTTCGTACTAATGTACGAATGGCTGCAACTCAGGTTACCACACGCTTGCACTCTGTGCCGATGCCGTTGTGAAAAAAGTGGTTTTGCAATGAAAATGGAGTAACCTGATGCGCTGGCCTCTGTATTTTTCTAAATTCTATTGTTTTGTTTCCAATGTCAGTTGCCCGTTGTGATCGATGCTGAAGATTTGCTTCCCTACGTATTCGAAAAATCCCAAGTATAGTTAGGTTAGCTACCAGCGTTTAGAAATAGAAAAATCATTTATTTGGCACTTACAATTAAACATTATGATTTAGAATAGATAATTAAATTCATGTCAAACGTGCCATCAAGTAGTTTTAAAACCAGTTAGTGATAGTAGGCGTGAGCGTATGTATGTATGTATGTATGCATGTATGTATCAGGGTTGGAATAAATCACGATTTTTTGCAAAAAATCAAAAATCATCGATTTTTTTCAAAAAATCGAAAAGATCATGATTTTTTCGATTTTTTTCCTTATGCCTTTAAAATACACTTAATATTTTTCATACCTTCTATTCGAAAAGTGTCGTTTTGTTCCTCTTTAAGTTGGGCCAAAATAGTTCATTTCTGATAAGAACTCATTGGCGGGTCGGAATGGACTTTCCAGCCCGCCAGAAGATCATTGGCGGGTTGGAAAGTTCATTTACCCCCGCCAACGAGAATTGAATTTAGAACATGTGTCATTCCTATGAAATGGAACGCAATTTGTATGGATACTGGCTGGCACGTGCTGGCTGTATGGCGGTGGCACCCCCGTGCTTATTAAAAAAAATGCAAGAATTGTAATTCAGTAAAACAACTAACAATAACTAAAAATTGCTTAAGTGTGCATTTTGTAATTTGTTTAATTTTACATTTCATTATTAAATAAATAATTTTAATTACTTAATTTATTTTTCTCATAGAATGGGTATGATAAGTAGAGTATATGACTTGAGAGCGAATTATTTTTTAGCTCGGGCGATGTATTTTGAATCCCTCGCCATTTCGCTACCTTGTCATACAATCTACTAATACAATAAGAAAATTATAAACGCCTTGATTTAATCAATGATTTTTATTGAAAAAATCACTTGATTTAAATCGTGATTTAAATCATGATTTAATCAAAACTGATTTAATCATGCCAACCCTGGTATGTATGTATGTATGTGTAACACATAGTCAAAAATATCGCGTTTCCTAAGTAAATATTGTTTTTAGGGTACAGTACCTCGAAAAGAAAAAACAGAACCCTTATAGGATCACTTTGTTGTCCGTCCGTCCGTCCGTCCGTCTGTCTGTCAAGACCTTTTTTTCTCAGGAACGCGTGGAGGTATCAAGCTGGGATTTATATCAAATACTCAGGTCTACTGTCCCTTAGAGCTGTGAAAAAATTCAAACTTCTAAGCCAACGCAATCAAAAATCAAAACCTACAGGGTACTTCCCGTGAACTCGGAATCTTGTTCGGTACGAAGCAACGTCTTATAGTACAGATAAAGGAAAAATTGCGAAAACTGTAAATTTTTAGTAACATCATATAGTAAAAATATTTTTAATAATTTTAAACTGACTACCCCTTTACTCATGAACGCGTAGAGATATTATATTGAACGTTTACTGGTATACCTACAGGTTTGTACGGAACCCTCGATGCGCGAGTCCAACTCGCACTTGGCCGGTTTTTTTTACTTCCTTGCGTAATGCATTGTAAAGTCGTAGTGTGCTATGTTGTTCTTATTATGAAGTTTATGTCGTTTTTTATATTATTGTTTCTTGCGGTGACTTCATGGCTAAGAAATTGCCTAGTTATGCGTACCGAAATAAGCATTACAGAATCACTCCACTTGAGTTAAGAAATACTGGGCTTAATTTTTTGCACAAAGTTTTAAACATATTATAACGGGTTGTTTTAAATGAGTATCCGATATTTCAGCGCTGTTGCAAGCACCATGATCACGGATAATCCGGAGAACTGCGGGTAGTGTTAAGGCGACTACAGCACCTAAATTACGATTTTATGATGCGTAGATAAGTATGACGCACTAAATTAAATCGAAGAAAAAAATACTACGGTAATATTCAGGACATAAACTAGATAAGTAGTTTGCTGAAAACATGATTCAGCACTTTTGGTTCGATAGAAAAAGCTCACAAAGTCACCTCTAAATACCAATATTGTGTATCTTTTAAGCTGTAAAAACGATAGTAAAATGCACACAGGAACTTGAATTTGCTATCAAAATGTTAGTGATTGAACACTCTCGATAAGTAGTTAACGCATTTTTCGATTTAAGCTGTCACCTTTCCATAAATCTCATTTTTCTAACTTTCGAACAGGTTTTTACGCACGCACGCTTTCATAGTCCGTAAACTTCGTGTATCGACACTGTTCGCACTGCCGGCCCAGGCCTGTTGACAGACGGAGATGACACTATTCCTATGTGTGCTGCCTTTATCGGGTGCTGTAGTCGCCTTAAGAGCAGACAAAATGGTCTACCCCATTTCTTGTTCGTTTCTTCTCAATACTCTTGCAAAACTTTGTTATAATGGTCTGGATGTTTTGAACTAGTAGGTAGACTCTCTTTCAGAATCCCAAGAACTAACTAATAATAAATAATTACTAGGTTAGTAGTACTTTTAGTTACTTACTAAGGTTTCCAAAGTTGATTGGTTTTGCACGTGATTCGAATGTAGTGTTGCTAGAGTAGATATTGGCTAGGATAAACGCATACTAATAAATGTCTAAAAAATAATGATACCTACTCATAAATGTCAAAAAAAAGCTTAATTACAATTGTGTCTAAAGTGTCTTTATATAAAACGTCTGTATAAAAATATATAAAAATATATGCTTTTTTTATATATTTTTTGCATAATACCTATATTTATTTTCGTCGTTCATTGAAATTAACAAGTTTTTTAAAAATACACCGTAGAAAACTAGGCCAATTATTTTCCAACTTTGTGTGTGGTCAAGGTCATTTGTTAGAAAACAAAATTGACACAAAAATTGCTCTTCCGTTTGTTTTCAACCTCCTACGCAAAAAGAGGGGTGTTATAAGTTTGACTACTATGTGTTTCTGTCAGTGGCACCGTAGCACTTAAACGGGTGAAACGATTTGGATGCGTTTAAAAAAAAAAAGGGTTTCGTTACTTGAAATTGGCGACCACGTTGTTTTCTATTTTAATACTCATTAAAATGTTTTGCATTGGCAAAATCACGAAAATCGTGGACGCCATTTTATCAAGAATTGAATTAGATTGTTCTACAAACACTGTCCCGCTTACATACATAAAGTTTATCATTTAAAGCTTTATTAGTATCGTTTTAATTAGAGGTAGTGTCAAGGTTATAAAAACAAGGCGTGTGCGATACAAATCTTGGACATACGGGTGTGCAAGAATCGCGCGAAGGTTTAAACTCAGAGTTTCAAAGCGCTAAATAGCCTATTGCATTACACTTCTTCATCAGCCCATATACGTCCCCACTGCTGGGGCACGGACCTCCCTCAATAACATGAGGGGTAAATGCCATACTCACCACGCTTGGCAGACGGGTTGGCGAGGGTTTTGATATAAATGCAGAGTTTTCCTTCTCTGTGTGCAGATGAACTTGCTTGCATATTTACCTTAGTCGCCTTGTACGACACCTCGGTAAGAAAGAGGGTGGGTCCTATTCTACTCTGCCGGGGACTCACACGGCATACACCTAATTATTAGTAATTTGTCAGTTATATTGTCTCATAAATGAAGGCTCTTATTTCTCCCCTTCGTATAGGTTGCCATGGCCGAATTTCAAATCGTAATATAGTTCTTAACGTCAACGTTTAGGTATCACCAACCAATTACAATAACCATCTGTTGTTTTATTATAATTATGACTAAGTATCCGGGAGTTGATAAGAGATAGATAACGATTAACCTCACGGTTAATTACTCGGGTTAAGATTTGTCAAAGACAAATCTAGTTTGTATCATTGTATGAGTCATCGTCAATTTGATACTATACTCAATTGACATATACAATTTGATAAGATATTGTATATGTCAATTTGGTAAGATATTGTACAATAAAACATCGCGCGTCGTTTAGTCATTATAGCAGAGTATGTTTTTAAATCGGTTTCACGAGGAAGGCGGGTCCCAAACCGAAAATAGTTTTCATGACGTCAGAATTATAGCGGATTTTGACGCGGCTGTAGTCATTTCGTTTAGGTATCATATAAAACATGACAAAAATTTTGCTCGGTGATTGCATCAAAAATATTGAATAAGCACGCAATTACGACCTTATTGATCTCATTTATAATATCTTTATCATGTTTTTAAAATACTTGTAGTTGGAAATACATTTAAGGAAGTTACATGCAGTCCGAATTAGATTTTTAAGCTTCAATTCGCCTGAGCTGAGCACGCAATCTTAAAAGTTGTGTAACTAAATTACTACACTCGGCTTCAAAAAAATCGCACCTTTTAAGAAATTTATTTTAAACATCTTTCAATCGTATTTGTATTATGAAATATTGGTAATGTTCGGTATCATTTGAAAGGTAAGGAAACAGAGAATGCAAAAACAATAATTCATTCAATGTTTTTTATTGGAACTGAGAAAAATTTACAAAACAATAAAAATCCTTAAAAAACCCTAATGAAATCTGATTAATTTTTCAAAACAAAGTTGCTTAAAACTAACCTAAAACCTAGTGTTACCCCCCCAGCCCTAATGACATCTTCCATGCGCTCCCTCATGGATCGCACCAACTTTAGGACCTCTTCTTGAGGGATTCTGTCCCATTCCTCAATAACGGCGTCTTGGAGCTCCTGAAGAGTCGCGGGAGCGGGATCACGGGATCTAACCTTGCGTTTCAGCTGGTCCCAGAGGTGCTCTATCGGGTTCAGATCTGGACTTCTCGCTGGCCACTGCATGACAGGGATCCCAACCTCTTGAAGGTAGCCCTGCACAATTCCAGCAGTGTGCGCGCGAGCGTTATCGTGCATTAATGTGAACCCGTCGCCAATAAATCCAGCATAGGGGACCACATGTTCTTCCAGGATCTCTGTGATGTACCGGTGAGCAGTCATCGACCCTTGACCGCGAGCACCGCCGGTCCGAGAGACGCAAGAAAGTTCAGTTTTGCCGTCGGCAGATATGCCGCCCCAGAACATGCAGGAACCGCCCCCGTATTCTACCGTCTCTTGGATGCAGGCTTGGGCAAAACGTTCCCATTGTCTTCTGTATACTCTTTTGCGTCTATCGTTGCAGAAAAGGCACACTCTCGTTTCGTCTGAGAAGAGAACAGCTCTCCATTGGTCCAGGGTCCAATTGACGTGGGCGCGAGCAAATTGCAGGCGTGCTCGCCGATGCGCTGCGGTTAATTTTGGACCCGTGGCAGGTCTTCTAGCCACAATATTTCTCTCCTTTAGTCTTCTTCTAACTGTAGAGACACTCACGGCCCTTCTACGAACTGCTTGAAGCTGCTGTTGCAACTCAACAGCATTAGAGAACCGATTTCTCAAAGACTTCGATACGACGAATCGGTCATCTCTCGCAGAAGTGCAGCGATTTCTACCAGACCCACGCCTTCGGACAAAGCCACCGGTCTGCAGGAACCGCTGGTACACTCTTCGAACAGAAAAGCGACTCAAGTGCAATTGCCGAGCAACATCACCCTGACGTTGTCCTGATTGCAGTAGTGCGATAACTTGGGCGGCTTCAGCAGCAGTAGTGTCCATCTTCAAGGACGTTTTTCTGATGAAAGATATTCTTCTGTGTCTTCTTCGACTGTTGGTAGCAAATTTATCCCCCAATAAGCTGTATCGACCCTTTTATACCCAAAAAACAAAACAATACAAACAAAATTTGAAGAGGAGAATCAGTTCCATTGTCATTCACAGTGACTTAAAGTGTCAAGCTTTTTCTTTAATCAAATGAAATGGATATTTTTTTAAAGAGTTTTTATAGGGCTCTCAAATGATACCAATATTGCTACGAATAACTGCTTGTCTTAAGGATTAACAGTGCTTAAAGCCTATTTTTACGGACGTGCGATTTTTTTGAAGCCGAGTGTAGTATAAGCTTCTTAGTTTCTTTGTGCAAATTATTAGTGATCGAACCGTATAGGTATGTGTCATGTTAGGCGTCTCTTTTTTGGCTGTAGTATAGTATAGGACCGAAGTGAAATTACGTTAACGCTATTAATTTTTTACAGCGATAATGTTAGGTATAGTGTTGATAAAATGGTATTTATATATTCCCAGATGACTACAAAATCCGGAAAACAATTAATGTTTTTTGATAGATAACATCGATGAATGTCCAAACCCACCAAGCATGAACGTCGACGGTCATTTTGAAGGCTGCAATCATGTGTGTCAAGTAATTGCTGAAACGACACTGTACTATAGTTAAATACTCGTTTTTCAAGTTTCAACTTTTATATTTACATCACGATTAAAAGTCGTTAGAAAAAAATAATAAGACACTTCCTTAATGCGTGAGAACGCTGAAGTAATTGATACTTTGTAAGCAAATATGCTCGATGCGGGATTATAAATGCAGTATTATGGAAGTTATATTCGCCGTACTTATATATTGCCACAGTTTAACAAAATTGTGGTAAGTATTGATTTCTAACGGTGCCATGTAATCATAATCACTCATATCTCTGAAACTATATCTCCTTATCAGGTCTTAATATACCCTTTTCAAGACAGCTTAACAGAAACTTTCTATTTTAGGATCTTCCGATTCATGTACTTTGAGTTTTTCAGAGTGTAATATACTCGGAGTGTTACTTCTCGTATTGTGTTCGCAACTTTTGGAAGGCGTGCTGACATTCAACACTCAGTTGCAGAAACTAATCTTTTTTACATCCACAAGATGGAAAGTAACAGTATGAGCTTTAAAATAGCATTAAGTGGCCGTCTCTGCAATTGAGTGTAAGTGTGATTGTTCCTGATGTAAAGGTTACAGATAAAACACTGCGTCTTATCAACTGGTCAGCATTTAACTACCCTAATGTGACCTATAATTTTTACGTTACAATTCTTTATCGTGCTAGTCTAAATTTTAATTTGCAAATTGTTACAGGCACTTATGACAAAGTACTGCCCGGACATCGTAGCGGGCGGAGTATCTTGCTGCGATGCAAGCCAGATGGCCAACATGGACAGTGGGCTGAAACTGGCACAGACCATGTTGGGCCGGTGTCCGTCTTGCTGGGACAACTTCAGGAAGCATGTGTGCGGCATGACCTGTTCGCCGCATCACAGCAACTTCTTGAAACCTGTCAAGGTCGCCAAGTATAATGGTGAGTCTTTGGCATAAAGTATAGTGTAGTCTAGTATTAGCTTAGCATTATGCATATGACATTACACAATATGTATTTCATGTAATCTTGACTTGTTTTAAGTGGCATCCTGAATGTCCTATAAAATAAAGATATTCTATTCTTACTCAGACCATGCTATCTAGATATGCTTACTTCTAGGGTATTAGAAAGCATTGTGTGATGTGGCTTTTCTAACCTATTAAGGTTGCCAAATATGAACAGAGGCCTTAATTTTAATCTTGGTAAGAAGATGCTATGATGGCATGCCTAAACTTCATGCTATGCTGGCTTCATATGCCAAGGATTGTTTATGTCTGGAATGTTTAAAAGCTTCACTAGGTAGATACATTTTTGAAGTGAAAACTTCTTTAGCGGCGTTGAGCACTTTTAGTATGGGGAAAAAATGTTAAACTCGCGATGAACTCACGTTAGATGTCACGTGACCGTGATCGTCAGATGTGATCGAAAATGCGTAGGATAGGGTTGCCACCTTTTTTGAAGTGAAAACTTCTTTAGCAGCGTTGTGTACTTTGAAGTATGGGTGGAAACCCGGACGGATGGCAGCCCTATGGTAAAATTATCTATGTGACAGTTGTCAACGATGTCAACGATTATTCGCACATAGTGCACAAATACCGATAGACTATTTTACTGAATTGAAAGTAGACAGTTTAGTGAAAAAGTGGGTGGAAACCCGGACGGATGGCAGCCCTATGGTAAAATTATCTATGTGACAGTTGTCAACGATGTCAACGATTATTCGCACATACTGCATTTGTGCATTTGTTGTCGGTATTTGTACCGATAGACTATTTTACTGAATTGAAAGTAGACAGTTTAGTGAAAAAGTTGCCAGATTGTAGACTTTTTTTGTGTATTTTGTTTTATTTCCATATTAATGCACAACGTTAATGTTCAAGTTTTCACTTCTGCCGGCATTCCCGATGTGCAACCCGTTGTTCTTTTTTTTTCTTTTCTGTACCCTCAAAGACCATAAGGTTTTTGCCTTATGTCACTTGACATTTAAAACATATCCAAAGACAGACACGAACACTCATGACCCGAGAACAAACATCTGTTTTTTGCACGAATATTTGCCCTGACCGGTAATCAAACCCAGGTTAAATCGAAACCAAACTGGCCGTCAATACACTGAGACTTTTTCTAATGTAGTTCTAATTTGTTTTCAGAAACCCACAACAGAATCATGGAGATAGACTACCATCTCAGTAGGACATACATGGTCTCCACCTTCAATTCTTGTGCACAGGTAAAATTAATTTATCCATTAAGTACCTATATCTTGAAGCCTGTTAAGGCTAACCCAATATTCACGCCTACGAGTATATTACGTGCGGCATCATAGTAAAACTCGTAAATAGCTTTATTTATTTATATTTATTTAAAGGTATACTAACAGCAAGACATATTAATGTTTGACAATTCAAACTTATGAATAGGTAAATGTATAAATATGTTTGCCAATTAAAAGTACACACAACATTTTCTTTACAAGTAAGGCAACAACGTACTGAAAGTTAAACAAAAAAAAAAACTTAAGAAACTAAGAAATATCTAAAATCTAATTACTTAAGTATACAAATGAGATCTGAAATAAGATCAAAAGTCAAAATTTTAAAGATCAAAAGTCAAAAATTTAAGCTTTGTTTCATAGAACATACAGAATGTTGCTTGAAATACGTCAAAATTGTGAATTACATTAGCATTTTTAACTTTGCGCCAATTCGCAAAGGTGCAGTCTTCCTCAGCAGAAGAATAGGCAAGAAACTCCGAGGGTCGTTCTTTTTAATTCAATCATACAAATCTAATTTTAATTGACTTAATATCTGAATAACTCTAGAGCTGAGTTTATTCCCATGGTTGCATCAAGCATCTAATACTTACCCATAAGATGGCAAAATAGTCAACCCATGAGATGGCAAAATAGTCGGATTGTGTATTTCAAAATAGGTATTACTTTTGTGATCGTGTTTAAAACTAATTTCAACTTTAATAACGATGGATCCAGCTAGTATGTTCGAAACCAATTAGTCCTTTGGGGATGACTTTTGTCCGGGCTTAACTCGAAAAAAGGTTCTCGGAAATACGTTAACGCGATTAATTGATATTGATGTGATGACCTAAGAGGGTCATACCAGCTTAGTGCTCCAAAATCGTCATCCTCACCTGATAGCGGTCCACCCTGCTGATCAACGGACGAGGTTCTCCCTAAAAATCTTTTTTTGGCGACTTCTTATTAATTTGACATTGGCAAAAACAAATCCTGGACGCCATATTATCAAGAACTAGCATTCCGCCCGGGACTTCGTTCTTGTGGCAATTCGGGATAATGTATCTCATATCCCGAATTGCCACAGGAACGAAGTGTATGTATGTATCTCAGTATGCCTATGTATCTCAAGGATAATGTAGCATTTAATGGTAAAATAATTTTTGAAATCGGTCCAGTAGTTTCGGAGCATATTCAATGCAAACAATCAAATCTTTCCTTTTTATAATATTATATTAGGTCTGTATTAAAGAACGCGACTCAGACTCTGATCTATAGCAGTCGTCTTTGTCATTTTGAGAGTGAGAGAAAGAGACAATTAGTACTTAAGTATAGATAAAGACTTTCTGTAATACGGGCCCTAGTGGCGATGTAAATTGACATTGGCAGAATCACGAAAATCGTGGACGCCATTTGATCAAAAATTGAATTCATAATCTAAACCTTTTTTCTAGGTACAAGTACCATCCGCCAACCGTTTGGCCTTCGACCTTATGTGTGGCGAGTGGGGTTCCACATCTTGCACTCCAGACCGCTGGTTCGAGTTCATGGGTGACTCGAGCAGCCAGTTCGTACCCTTCCAGATCAACTATGTCTCTGGGGATGCTCCTAGTGATGGCTTCACTCCATACAATCCCCAGACAAGGCCTTGTAATGTTGGAGTTAATGTAAGTGCGCCTTTTTTATTTTTTATTTATAACGAATTGATTCGCTCTTGATATTATGGCCAAATACATGCAAGCAGCGGCCGGCAAAAGTTGTATGAAAATCCATATCTGTCGTGTTTTAGAGGCCAAATAAATTACTAGGTAAACTCAATATCTGACGTGTAATTTAAAAATGGAACGATCTTTTACTCCGAAACATATCAGCCAAGGAGGTAACTAATCAAAGGTTTTATTTGGATTTCGAACTGGCTTGCAAATAGAAAGCTGTTTATTGAAAAAAAAAACAAAGGAGCACTTTGTTTGTTGTTTGTTGTTCGTCATTGATCTTGAAAAGTTCTGCCTAGGTACTACTTAGTTTTAATTTTTAGTTTCTACGCATTATTTGGCTTCGCCTCGGCCCACATTTACATGTTCGTCCATCAATGTCCTGGGTTCGAATCCCAGTCGGGTTAAATATTTGTGTTAAAAGCAGATGTTTGTTCTCAGGTCATAGGTGTTTGTGTCTGTCTTTATGTGTGTTCCGAGGGACCCACGACACAAGGGAAAACCTTAGTGTGGGCCTTTGAGTGTATGGCGTTTTATTTTTTTTAATGCCTCTTGCTGGCCACTGCAGAAATGTACTAATGTTTAGGGTCAGCCCGGCTGTTCATGCCTGGACTGCGACGCGGCCTGCCCCGCGCCGCCCCCCTACCCGCCCCCTCCGCGCCCCTTCAGTATCAACGGAGCGGACGGCTATGCGGTCGTCATGGCTATCGTCTTCCTCATATTCACCACCCTCTTCCTTGGAGGAGTCTTCTGCTGCAATCAACAAGATAACACTGTCGGTGAGTGGATTTCATTACGATTTTTGCGGTCAGTTTTCATACTCCTGCAGGCGTAGACTTCCATTTTTTGAAAGTTAATTGAAACCATTTTCCTAACAGCGGCCATTTTGTTCAATATTCTCTCTCTTTCACACTCCGTACGTATGACTGAGATAGACCGGTAGACAAAATGGCGACCGTTAGACTGTGTCAATGAACTATCAAATATATTATACTATCAAACGTTATTAGAGGTTTTAGAATCGTTATCGAAGTAAAAATAAGAATGTCCGTCTTCATACTATCGCGTCTATTTTGAATTCCCACAATATTCACGCAAATGCTGTAGTAATTGTGTTAAGAACGTGCTTGTGTCAGTTCAAAATAAACTTGTTATTATAATGAACCAGACCCCGTATTTTTACACCATTCGATTTGATACCGACGCGACGTTCAGAAAGGCTCAGTACATCTCTATCTAGCGCTATAAAACTTACAGTGAAAGGTAGTCAATTCGAATGATTAAGAACAGGGGACTGATGAGACGAGAGATTCAATTATGGATTCATGTACTTATTTTGCTATGATATTATCTACTTCATGATTTATGGATTTAAAGAACACTATAAGTAATTATCCTTATAACAAGTACTTTTATGCCGTTCGGTCTCACTAACTTCAAAATATTTATTTGTGATAACACGAAATACATTTACGATCGATTTTTTTACAGCTAGTGAAAAATTTCAAATGGTAGAATATGCATCCTTTTTGGTGAAGGATTATTAAGGAATGATAGGATAATATGAAACTAATAGCATCCTTTATTTGCCGATGAGGAAAAGCACTTAATTGATATTATACTACCACTTTTAAGCAGTTTTCCAATTTCTTAGACGTCAACGTTTAAACATAAGACCTCTTTTTTAATATATTAAATTTATAAGAGCTAAAAAGCAATTTAAAATGATCGTTTTCGTTATAATATTAACCAAAAATTGGCATAGTGTACAATAATACGAGCCTTTCCACATAAAACTTAAGATAAAGTTAGTCAATTAACCAATTGACTAGTGATTTTCTAAGTTCTGTGAAATTGTGTTTTATTCATCGAATTTCGTAAGAAAATCTCAAAGACCTGTGAAAAATCTCTTAAGTTTTTTTGATAAGGCTTTATTTTATGTAAACAGTGGTAGTGTAATATCAATAGTACTACGCACAAGAGTTGCTTTGCGAGAGGTGGTTTGCTTGTTTGAACTAGTTCGGTTGGGGTCACACAAATCTATTACCTAAGTCTATAAATTGCATGAAATCATAGTCTGTCGTAGTCACATAAACTTATGTAGTATTTTCTAAAAGTAGTGGTCTTAATAACGATGTAACTGGTGGTAACATATTAGATTTTGGATTGTTTTTTTTCTAAACTCAATATTTTGTTAGTATCTTCAACAGATTTCGGTCGAAAATATTAAATTTTAAGGCACGTCGAAACTAAAAAAACAACATAAACCATGTATTATGTTTACATCACACAATAGAAAATTATACAATACTGCAAAAAGCATCGGGAACACCGAATCGAACTAAAGTAAGGAAATAAGGCCTTCAAATATGTCCATCTCTTTCTCTGTCACCAGAAAATCCCTTCCTCATAGAGCATTTTTTGTGTTTTAATATACAAGGTAACAGCCCTGGTGGCTCAAAATATAATGAAATATAGCTGGAAGGACGTAGTAAAAGATTGTAACCTTGGGCATATTACTGGCAGGAAATAACACAGTATAGAATTGAGATTAATGACTTGCTTAGGGTTGGTGAAAGATCCACTTTGACTCGCTGACTCAGCTATTAATGAATGAATGGCGTTTATTTTGGTGCCATCGATTTTTCCACCAATTTCAAGGTTGGAGGAATTTTGTTTACGTTTTAATACTAGTTTTCTCTCGGTATTCTTGCTAAAAACTAAAAGAAGCTGGGAGATTTTAGACAAGAAAAAAAAAAAACACAACCCTATTGGGGAGTCGATCCGAGAATCTTTCACTATAATACTAAGTCTATACGAATGCATTTTTAATAAGGCAGATTACGATTCGTACAATTTGCTAAAGTGCCGATAGAATAATATACGGTTTTTCATAAACACAACAACTTTAGTTCTTGACAATAAATTAGATTTGTGTGGCATTAACCTTGAGAGTTGAGTTTGAAGTTGAGTTATTACAGGCACTGCCAAGCTTGCGTGCAAACTTGTGCGTGGTAGCGCGGTGGAGGTTAGTCTCCTATCGACTATGGATACTAAAGCAAAAAAGGTTTTAACAACCAGGAAATAAAGTTTAATTTAGATTTAGAGATATGCGCCTAAGGGTACGTGCGGTGTGATGATTTTTTTAACTAAAGTTTTTCTTTCTTAGCAATGTTACCTTACAGAATTTGTCATTTTTTTGAATTCGATGGTTGAGACAAATAAGTTAATAACCGATTGGATTGATCAGTGTGATAAATACCCAAAAAGATAAAAATATTAAAAATCTGGATGTTATTAACCAATGCCTACATATGTAGAAAACAAAGTTTCATACAACGGTTAATACTTACAAATACTTAAGTAGGTATTGGGTAATTGGGTATAAAGGGAAGTACATCAAATATCAAGTTGGGTATGTAAGAGATAAATATAAGGGCAAGTTGGTAATGTAGTTACATCTGAGGGCTTATCAAGGGTTCATCTTGCTATTTCATTTATAAAGGGAATTTTTCATATAAAAAGTAAATATGTTTAAAACTAAGGGCTCATATTAAGCTTTATTTGTCTACAAAGGGCGACGTAGCTATATAAATATCAAGCTCAAGATGGCTATGTAAAGGGTAACGTAGATAAATCTAAGGGCAAGTTGGGTATTTAAATAGCAATATAGAGGGTAGTTTTGGTCCAGATTGGGGCCAAGAGTTAACCCATCTCTTAATTTAAAAAAAATATATAGGGTTTAGTTGGGTATCAATATAGAGAGACGTAAAATAGGGGTAAGATCACACCGCACGCGACGTTTCGGCATGGCTATCGATACGGTGCGGGTTGTAACGGGTGTTGGCTGTGGGCAGACGGGTGGGCGCGCGGAGCGGCGGCGCGGCGCGGCGGCGGCCCCGAGACCAGTCCGCTGCATCAGCATCGATCCAGTATGTATTTACACAGTTTATGCTACAAACGCATACACAGAGACACAGGTGACACAGCACCTCGATTCCTCTTCCACGTAGCCACCACACAGACCGCGGTTCCTTTCTCGCCGGTGAAGACCTTCGTCGTGTAGACCCCCATATCTCCGTCTCGATTCGCGGTATCGGTACGTACCCGGCCGCTTCTCTTCTCAAATTTCCGACTCCTTTCCCAGTAACGCCCTAAGCCGAGGTTCGAGCCCCGCAGGGGGCGCCCTTAGAGCCTGTTACTTTTTATTTGCGCTGAGAGCCAACTGCGCTTGCCAGTTGCTCGGTGAAGCTGTCAAGACCATCAGCGGCCAACAGCGTAGTCATTTAGAAAAAAAAAACTCTCATGTAGCACTCTTTCCTTCCCGTTCCATATTCGGAGAACTAAGGTTAATACAGGTAAATCTAAAGGCAAGTAATTTATATAGTGAACAAAACATGCAGTACGTACACTTCATGGCCTTCATGCTACACAAACGTACAGTCGGTTCCCTCAATAGTAAAAAAAAAAATTGAATGAATTTGGCCGTTTAACTTGGGGCATTGAGTGTACAAATAGATTGTGACGCCATTGCCTAGTTCGCTTTTCTCTCATTCTATTTACCCAAAACATGAATACTCAAACATACAAAAATGACCCTTTACACTACAATCCCAAGTCCTACCCCCAAAGCGCCCAAAAACATCCGCATTCCCGAGTTCCAGATCAGCTGATATTCAGTACGTATGCTGCCTTATTGATAATTTCCTAGTTATTTCAATAGCTTTTCTAGTTTCTTTCCTTCCTCTTTTACTTTGACGACTTTTAAATTACTAAGTGAAAATTAAGGATGTGAATCAGCCCCCTTTACTGAACAATTTAGAAAACATGGTTCAGAAAAAATAAAAAACAATTCTTGGAAAAGTTGTTGAGTTGAAGAGACACACATCCTTAAGTTTCGCGAATTAATTTCCAATCATTGAAGTTACCTCTTTAATATCATAACTCCTCAAACTTTCCTTTTATATTTACCCTTGAAACTATGCTCAAAGTTAAGCTACACTTCGCTTTAGTCACGCAAACAAATCGAGACACGAAAAATCAATATTCGTATATTCCTTTTACTACGGGAACTCGAATGTGACTCGACTAGCTGAGCATTCGCTTATGGTGAATAGCTTTATGTATTGTGCTGTTTATTACAAAATGCTAAAACAAAAATCTGCTACATATAAATATTATTTTGCTGGAATAGAAACACTTTAGGAGTACAATTCTTCTCTTTGGATCAAACAAATTACCCGATTCTTTTCGTCTATTAATTAATTCTTTTCGATTTTAAAACTTTTATATTTTACTATTATCTTTAAACATAAATGAATACAGCAAAGAGTTTTATCTTACAAAGGTTTGCATTGTCATTGGTTCAATTTTCCTTCTGAATTTCTTTATAACACTATATTTGAATATTTTATAAATAATTGGATTAATAATTGTTTTTGTTTGCTTGTGAGTTGAGTGGTTTTGTAACTAATTATTTACTAACTTTCCTATGTCTAACTCACTTAGATTAAGTTTGAGGCTAAATTAGTTTTACCTAGACCAATTATAAAGCTGGATTTGAGGTTAAGTTGAATTAAGGACAAATCACTAGGTACCCAGTGATTTGTCCAAGAGCAAGAAATAAGGGATTTATTAAGGAAATAAGGGAACAAGAAAAAAAATGAGGTTAATTTTAGCTTTGAAACCTCTGACGTATTAAATTAGTAATTAGTCAAGTTGAACACTTACTTGACCAAGCAAGCTAAGCTGCACAAGAAATCATAAGACAACCTAATAATAACCAAAATCTTGTTGGTACTAAAATGGTCCTAAAGTAGCGTTTTGCTATTGCAATTATAAAAATTTAAATTGTGGTCGGTGTAAGCTACACAAATTATATGTTTCATACATCCACCTGTTGTATGTGTCGAGTTTTTATTGTTTATTTTATTTTCTTTGAGTTCAGAGTTCTTCTTGGGACTGAGATTTTATGTGTATAGTATAGTCTTTTTGTAACATATTTTCTTTTATTTCTTTGTAATTTATGTTGTTTGAAGTTTTCAATTAATTAACAGTAGTATAAAAAATCATGTGTAAATGAAACTACTGAATTTCCTCGCTTGTGTTTCGTAAAATGTAATAAAATATGTCCTAAGCTCTAAACTCAAAAAAGGGTCTGTAATTGTTGCTTTTACTGAAGAGAATTGCTGAATCTAAAAAAAAAACATTGAATTCTATGATCGCTATTTAATAAACATATTTTCGTATGTAACCAAATAATCTAGTGATTTTTTTACATACATACATAAGTTCACGCCTTTGTCCCATTGAAATTTTTGATGGAGAAAAAGGTTTAAAAGATCAAAACTCATGATGTTTTGTTACATTTTCTTCTTCAATCTCTTAAGTAAACGTACTAAACCAACACGCTCTATCGACGCAACTCCAAACTATCTCAACTTCTAAATCACTCCAAATCCAACAGGCGTAACTTCAGAAAATAACCAAGAGATGGCGTCGAATCCGCAATGGAACATCGACCAGCCAGATGGCGCTGCTGAGATCACGTTCTTCGAGAGACTAGGCGCCACTACTGAGACGAAGTTGGAGGATTTCTTCCAGTGGTGGGGCACACATATGGCTTCTAGACCATGGCTTGTGCTGTTTCTTGGTAAGTTTTGGGTTTAACCTTCGCGCGATTCTTGCACATCCGTATGTGCAAGATTTGTATAGCACGCAATGTAACATGCGTTTTAAAACCACATTTTAATCATTGTTTACTGACAACCATTTTTCATTTCTATCAACAGGTCTATGCTTCGTGGTCGGTTTAGGCCATGGAATAAAATACATGCAAGTCACAACAAACCCCGTAGAACTTTGGGCATCACCAAATTCCCGCTCTAGGGTAGAAAGAGAGTATTTCGACTCCCATTTCGAGCCATTCTATCGAACTGAGATGCTTATAATCAGCTCGAAAAATCTGCCAAAGATTGAACATACGACGGCAAATAAGACATATGAGTTCGGTCCAGTTTTCCATGCCGAATTTCTTTTGAAAATACTGGACTTGCAGAAACGGATTATGGGTAAGTTTTTGGTAATTAGGTTATCAGTACACGTGACAGCAAATACGCGTACCCTTATGTGTACGTGTGTGTAAACGTGTTGCCCTTTTCTCGTAGTTACAGTTTTCGTAATACAACTTTAAACCTTGTCTGCTGTTGTCTTTACAATTCTTCCCTAATAAACACAATGCTTAGTAGCATAGTTATTGTTTATTTACGCGCAGAAGAGTACGTGCAGAAACTTAATCTATTTTTTTATGAATGTTATAATTATGACTAAAGCTTTCAAATGTGACACAAGGAATAAATTATTCTAATAGTTTCGATCAAACCCTTATTACTTCTTGGGGTAGGTAGCTTGAATGAAGATTTCTCATCGAGATCAAAATGTTCAGTTCTTACATTCATAGTTTGAATTTGAACGCATTTTCTTACTCTCTCTAAAAAAATTATACTCTGTCATCGAAGCGTCTAGAATATTCTAACCTTCCACAATGTTCCACAGCTCTAGGCAAAGAGAACGAGACACACATCCAAGACATCTGCTTTGCTCCTCTAACATCCGATCTATCTGGCCCTGTGACGTCAGACAATTGTGCCATACAGTCTGTGTGGGGATGGTACCAAAACGATGAGTCTAATGTCAATGACTATATGGAAGATAACGAGTATTTGAACCAGATCCTTACGTGCTCCAAGTAAGTGTGTTTTTTTATATAACTCAACAGGCTAATTAAACAACCGCGTCGAAACGTCGGAAACATAGGCAAAATCACGATATACAGGGCTTTAGGTAAATCTCTTTCAACCTCTCGGGTGGCTAATCAGTCCATGAAACTAAACAACTTTCCCAAGGAACATAGGTCAAAATACGAAAAAAAAAATTAAGTTCCCATACAAACTTCATCAGCATATAGCGCATTTTGTATGGGAGATCATTTTTTTTTCATATTTTGACCTTTGTACCTTGGGAAAGTTGTTCAGTGACATGGACTGATTTAGCACCTGAGAGATTGAAAGATATTTACCTAAAGCCCTGTATACGCGAATTTAGACCCGTTTTTAATTATGTATTCAAATCGCGAAAGATTAAAGTGTTATATGTATAACTCAACTGGCTCTCGAGAAATCTTGTTTCATATCTCTGTTAGTTGATGAGCAATCTTTATGACATTTTGCACAGCAGGAGGCTATGTACAGTTTTTAGTGTACATTTCTTTGCTTTAGTATAAACCGTTTTCGAGTTCGGCTATGTGTACGCCAGCTTGACGTTAAGCCAGCGTACACACTGATAATGGAATTTATTTCATAAAATAAAGGAGAACTAATTAGGAGAATAAAGGAGAACTGACGGAAGAACAGCGCTGTCCTGTGGCAGCGCACGCTGAGTCAGCACCCTTTTTATACACAGTGTTTCCTTTGTTTTAATTATTAGTTATAATTAATAAGTTGTGTTGAATTATTTTGTTTTGTTGTGTATTAGTTTGTTCTGTATTTAACTGTGTATAAATAAAGTTCTTATCTTATCTTCTTATTATATGTTTTTGCGCTAATTATGAACTGTTTACTTATGATATCTTTATAGACATAATAAAAATCGTGAATTCGGTCTTGTGCATTATGACTGACACCGTATTTTGAATTTGCTAATTTCCTCTAGATATTTTCTAATACCGTAAGAGAGCATCATTCAGAAAAAGTAAAGTGGTACCTACTCTAAGGCTCATATAACAGAAGAAGACTCAAGTCTTGAACTATACTTAAGTATTAATTGGGGGCCGTCCACATATTACGTCACATAAAATTTCGACTTTTTGAACCCCTCCCCCCCAATGTCACGCTTTTTTGGTATCCCTTTAACAAGCACTGTCACGTTTGGTATGACCCCCCCCCTCCCCCATACGCTGTGACGTAATATGTGGATGACCCTTTTTCTCTCTCTCTCACTATCAAAATGACAAAGACGACTGCTACTTAAGTATAGATCAGAGTCTGGTTCTGTAATACGGACCTAAATCTAAATTTCTTCTCTGATAATGATAAGTTAACCCTCAGACGCTCTCACTTATTGAACTGTTTAAATTCTAATTGTATTTTTTTTTGTTACAGCAACCCGTACAACCCCGACTGTTTAGCCAACTACGGTGGGCCGGTGTTGCCAGCTGTAGCTCTGGGCGGTTTCTTGGCTCCAGGAGAACAGATCTCGAAGAACTCTCGGTACCATGAGGCCAACGCGCTTATACTCACTTTCCTCGTTAATAATAAGCATGATAAGGAGCAGGTACGTCATTTATTTAATGATTTTTTCCTTTATTTGATTTTTGGATAAAGTTAAATGGATAGATAGATAAGTCTTCCGCCACGTCTGTGTGTCTTTCTGAACGTGATATACTCACAAAATTACTGAACGAATTTCCGTATTGTTTTCACCTATGTATGGAGTAATTCAAGAGAAAGGTTTATATTTATTAATTCTTTTCCAAAATTGTCTCGGAAACGAAATCACGCGCGGGAAGCTAGCCAATTATAAAATTAAATAATAATTATGTCACAAACTTTTTATATTTACAAAAGTTTTGACGTCCTAAAGTTATTCAACTACTTATTTAGCCCCGGAATCCCTTTAGATTGTTTTTATGTTTTATTTGTGCTGGCCGGTTTAGTCGAGTGGTAGTGACGGGTCCTGGGTTCGATTCCCGGTCGGGGCAAATATTTGTGTAAAAAGCAGATGAAAAGGGTCATGAATGTTCGTGTCTGTCCTTGTGTATGTATGTTCCACGACAGTGGAAAATCTTAGTGTAAGCGTTTATTATTTAGTTAACTCTCAAAAAACTATCTTTCTTTCACAGTTAAAACCAGCATTAGAATGGGAGAAACTATTCATAGCTTTCATGAAAAACTACACGGAAACGGAAATGCCTCCTTATATGGACATTGCGTACACATCGGAGCGATCAATTGAGGACGAATTAGATAGAGAATCACAGTCCGACGTGTCAACTATACTCGTCTCTTACTTCATCATGTTCGCGTATATTGCTATCTCACTCGGACGGTTTACTACGTTCTCGAGACTGCTAATTGACAGCAAAGTTACTCTGGGACTTGGAGGTTAGTACTTCTTTTCGCTTGCTTATATCCTACTAATGTCATAAATGCGAAAGTTTGTGTGGATGTATGAATGTTTGTTACTCTTTCCCGCTCAAACGGCTGTCGAACTTTGGTTAAACTTTGCAAAAATACAGGCTGAAAAAGAACCTCCTAGCTTCATTGAAAATCCTGAACCAGTATCACTTACTGAACACTTTTTTTTTTAGGTGGGGGGTTTTTTTTTTCAAAACGTAGACACTACTCGGGTGCACCTCCCGAGCGCTACCCGCACCCCTCGCGTGCCTGGTGTAGGAGTAATGTCTACGTTTAGGCAAAAAATTAACTTTTCCCATTGAAAAAAAATTAAAAAAATTTTTTTTTCATAAATGTGTTCTTTGAGTGATACTGGTTCAGGATTTTGAATATAGCTAGGAGGTTTTTTTCACCCTGTATAGCTTAGACATCAGAATGGAGTTTTATTGCTAGATTGTGGTCAAAAGCGAACGTATTTTTTATTTAAAAAAAGAATAGGTTGTATAATTTTCCCAACTTTCATAGGGAACGAAATCCTGAATGGAAAGCTAATAAGTTATAATATAAAAGCACTAGACCTGTAATATACTCTTCTTTCCACAGGCGTAATAATCGTAATAGCATCAGTAGTATGCTCAGTGGGTATGTTCGGCTTCATCGGAGTCCCAGCGACCCTCATCATAGTGGAAGTTATACCCTTCTTAGTGCTAGCCGTGGGAGTGGACAACATATTCATATTGGTGCAGACCAATCAGAGAGAAGGGAGGAGACCCAATGAGACCGTGGCCGAGCATATTGGCAGGACGTGAGTTTGTTATTTATATTGTTAGGTTAATGTTACCTAATAATAATTCTCAGCTAAGTTCTCCAATTGACAGGGGTAAAACTGAACAACTTTCCCCTACTAACCCATACGAAATTCTTTAAAAAATGTTTTAGACTTCTTATATAAAGCTGCAGGCCAACTTTTATTGTAAAACTGCAACTGCGCGCTTGCTGCTTTAATTTTTGACGTGACACAAAACTTTTTTAAAGGCGTGGTTTAGCAATTTTATTTATTCTATCTATATACAATCAGCTTCTGGGCCATGAAAAATAAAAATATTCTTATCAACGATTTGCTTAATTTGACGCACTGCAGTGCAGGACCAGTTTTAAAAAAAATAGAATTACCCTGCTCATCGCTCATTAGTATGGAGAGGCGAAAAATTTTTGTCGAAATTGAGTCGAATAATTAAGAATACGGACCTCCCGTCGTGTTTCGAAGGAAGGCTCGTGCGCCTCGGTGGGGACGTATGTGGGGCTGATATAAGAAAATAATTAGGGGCTGAATACGCCCCTTATTCTTAGTGTTTAAGTGTTCGACAGCAAAGTACTGTACAGCTTTTTGATGTCTAATTCAACTACCCGCGCGCGGTTGTCCGCTCAACGCACAGAATTTATTAATACCCTTTGTAACGTATTATTTTTGTATCGTTTCAGGTTGGGCCAGGTAGGCCCATCAATCCTACTGACATCAGTATCAGAATCCGTCTGTTTCTTCCTGGGAGCATTATCGGACATGCCGGCAGTACGAGCGTTCGCATTGTACGCAGGCGCGGCACTACTCGTCGACGCACTACTGCAGCTCACCTGCTTCGTGGCACTACTGGCATTGGACACGCATCGACAGAACGCCAACCGGTATGTATCGATACATTGTACGCAGGCGCGGCACTACTCGTCGACGCACTACTGCAGCTCACCTGCTTCGTGGCACTACTGGCATTGGACACGCATCGACAGAACGCCAACCGGTATGTATCGATACATTGTACGCAGGCGCGGCACTACTCGTCGACGCACTACTGCAGCTCACCTGCTTCGTGGCACTACTGGCATTGGACACGCATCGACAGAACGCCAACCGGTATGTATCGATACATTGTACGCAGGCGCGGCACTACTCGTCGACGCACTACTGCAGCTCACCTGCTTCGTGGCACTACTGGCATTAGACACGCATCGACAGAACGCCAACCGGTATGTATCGATACATTGTACGCAGGCGCGGCACTACTCGTCGACGCACTACTGCAGCTCACCTGCTTCGTGGCACTACTGGCATTGGACACGCATCGACAGAACGCCAACCGGTATGTATCGATACATTGTACGCAGGCGCGGCACTACTCGTCGACGCACTACTGCAGCTCACCTGCTTCGTGGCACTACTGGCATTGGACACGCATCGACAGAACGCCAACCGGTATGTATCGATACATTGTACGCAGGCGCGGCACTACTCGTCGACGCACTACTGCAGCTCACCTGCTTCGTGGCACTACTGGCATTAGACACGCATCGACAGAACGCCAACCGGTATGTATCGATACATTGTACGCAGGCGCGGCACTACTCGTCGACGCACTACTGCAGCTCACCTGCTTCGTGGCACTACTGGCATTGGACACGCATCGACAGAACGCCAACCGGTATGTATCGATACATTGTACGCAGGCGCGGCACTACTCGTCGACGCACTACTGCAGCTCACCTGCTTCGTGGCACTACTGGCATTGGACACGCATCGACAGAACGCCAACCGGTATGTATCGATACATTGTACGCAGGCGCGGCACTACTCGTCGACGCACTACTGCAGCTCACCTGCTTCGTGGCACTACTGGCATTAGACACGCATCGACAGAACGCCAACCGGTATGTATCGATACATTGTACGCAGGCGCGGCACTACTCGTCGACGCACTACTGCAGCTCACCTGCTTCGTGGCACTACTGGCATTGGACACGCATCGACAGAACGCCAACCGGTATGTATCGATACATTGTACGCAGGCGCGGCACTACTCGTCGACGCACTACTGCAGCTCACCTGCTTCGTGGCACTACTGGCATTAGACACGCATCGACAGAACGCCAACCGGTATGTATCGATACATTGTACGCAGGCGCGGCACTACTCGTCGACGCACTACTGCAGCTCACCTGCTTCGTGGCACTACTGGCATTGGACACGCATCGACAGAACGCCAACCGGTATGTATCGATACATTGTACGCAGGCGCGGCACTACTCGTCGACGCACTACTGCAGCTCACCTGCTTCGTGGCACTACTGGCATTGGACACGCATCGACAGAACGCCAACCGGTATGTATCGATACATTGTACGCAGGCGCGGCACTACTCGTCGACGCACTACTGCAGCTCACCTGCTTCGTGGCACTACTGGCATTAGACACGCATCGACAGAACGCCAACCGGTATGTATCGATACATTGTACGCAGGCGCGGCACTACTCGTCGACGCACTACTGCAGCTCACCTGCTTCGTGGCACTACTGGCATTGGACACGCATCGACAGAACGCCAACCGGTATGTATCGATACATTGTACGCAGGCGCGGCACTACTCGTCGACGCACTACTGCAGCTCACCTGCTTCGTGGCACTACTGGCATTAGACACGCATCGACAGAACGCCAACCGGTATGTATCGATACATTGTACGCAGGCGCGGCACTACTCGTCGACGCACTACTGCAGCTCACCTGCTTCGTGGCACTACTGGCATTAGACACGCATCGACAGAACGCCAACCGGTATGTATCGATACATTGTACGCAGGCGCGGCACTACTCGTCGACGCACTACTGCAGCTCACCTGCTTCGTGGCACTACTGGCATTAGACACGCATCGACAGAACGCCAACCGGTATGTATCGATACATTGTACGCAGGCGCGGCACTACTCGTCGACGCACTACTGCAGCTCACCTGCTTCGTGGCACTACTGGCATTAGACACGCATCGACAGAACGCCAACCGGTATGTATCGATACATTGTACGCAGGCGCGGCACTACTCGTCGACGCACTACTGCAGCTCACCTGCTTCGTGGCACTACTGGCATTAGACACGCATCGACAGAACGCCAACCGGTATGTATCGATACATTGTACGCAGGCGCGGCACTACTCGTCGACGCACTACTGCAGCTCACCTGCTTCGTGGCACTACTGGCATTAGACACGCATCGACAGAACGCCAACCGGTATGTATCGATACATTGTACGCAGGCGCGGCACTACTCGTCGACGCACTACTGCAGCTCACCTGCTTCGTGGCACTACTGGCATTAGACACGCATCGACAGAACGCCAACCGGTATGTATCGATACATTGTACGCAGGCGCGGCACTACTCGTCGACGCACTACTGCAGCTCACCTGCTTCGTGGCACTACTGGCATTAGACACGCATCGACAGAACGCCAACCGGTATGTATCGATACATTGTACGCAGGCGCGGCACTACTCGTCGACGCACTACTGCAGCTCACCTGCTTCGTGGCACTACTGGCATTAGACACGCATCGACAGAACGCCAACCGGTATGTATCGATACATTGTACGCAGGCGCGGCACTACTCGTCGACGCACTACTGCAGCTCACCTGCTTCGTGGCACTACTGGCATTAGACACGCATCGACAGAACGCCAACCGGTATGTATCGATACATTGTACGCAGGCGCGGCACTACTCGTCGACGCACTACTGCAGCTCACCTGCTTCGTGGCACTACTGGCATTAGACACGCATCGACAGAACGCCAACCGGTATGTATCGATACATTGTACGCAGGCGCGGCACTACTCGTCGACGCACTACTGCAGCTCACCTGCTTCGTGGCACTACTGGCATTGGACACGCATCGACAGAACGCCAACCGGTATGTTGTGTTACCTTCAAATTTTGCGACCAGTTCTGAAATTGATGAAGCGATTTGTATGTCAGTGCTTCCCGAAAGTACAGTACATCTGTGGTCAAAACAGAACTTGAAGTGTGGAAAGTAGCAGTAGAAACGGGGTTCGGTCGCCAAAAGATATTGTTGTTGTTTTATTTTCTTAAACTCCCCCCCCCCCCCCCATAACACAATTCTGGCTACCTTTCCGTTTAATTAAAACCTTTTTCCCCACAGTTTCGACGTATTCTGCTGCGTGCAAGGCACTAAGGCGGACACGGCGGCCGACGCGGGCGAGGGCGCGCTCTACAACCTGTTCAAACATGTCTACGTGCCCTTCCTCATGAAGCGGGAGGTGCGGGCCTCTGTCATGATCATATTCTTCGCCTGGCTCTGTTCGTCGGTTGCTGTAAGTATTTTTTATCATTAAAAGTCGTATTCATTACATGTCGTATGCATCCCCTTCCTAGGTGACAACCAGTGCCTTAATAGGGATGTTGACAGTGTTTGATATTATGAATTATTGTATGTGAAACAAAAAATAATGCTAGAAATATATGTCGGCGGCATCGTCGTGCCTAGCCGTAGACATAGGAAAACCACGTTTTATTTGCGTTTGCGGAACGTGCACCGAGCGCGTGGTGGGGACGGGTGGCGTGATCGAGGCGAGTCACCCCACTCCGTACTATAAAAGTGATCGCAATCAATGCAGCGGATTCAGTTCTTTGTGAGCGCGCTTGGTGTACGGATCGCAGTTTTCCTATAGTTATTTTTTAGTGAAACGCAATTTAGTAATTTTTTCGTAGCTATAATAACAACTACTGCATTTAAACTTAAATAAATAATTGTAAAGTACGTCATCGTTTTAATGATGCCTGAAGACACCCCGACATCAGATGTGGGATCGGATCAGCCCACTAATCAAGATCAATCTCAAGCCCGAGGGATAGAAGCCCAGTTTGCGATGTTTTCGGCGGGCATGGAGGCTGTTTTACTGAAGTTAGCAGAGCAAATTTCAAAACCGGCACCATCTACAGCTATGATTTCGTTGGTGAAGTTTGACCCGGATGAGGCGGACGCAGATATTGAAGGCTGGTGCAAACTCACCGAGATGGTTGTCTTACACAAGAAATTGAGTGGTGTTGAATTGATTTTGGCTTTAACTAATGCTTTAAAAGGCCGCGCTGCCTCGTGCTTGACCAACGTTAATCCCGAGGATTTGACATGGGAAAATATCAAGGAACTACTTTTGTCTAAATTCTCTAAACCCATGACGATGCAAGACCATTTCGATAAAGTAATCAAGTTCCAGTTCGGAAAGGATGAAAATGCAGCTCAAGCTGGTTTACGCTTATGGCAACTGATCGAGAAAATCCCTGATGTGCAAATGCCGGAAAACGTTATTACTGGATTTACTATTTCTGTGCTGTCTCAGTGTAGTGACATTGTACGCCGAGAACTAAATTCGTCAGTCGTCAACGACAAAGCCCAACTATTTCGTGTCTTACGAGGTATATCAATGAAGAGAAAGCAAGAACAAGATGAGAAGGATGACTCCGCACCTGATTCAAAGAAGCCAAGACAAGCTTTCCGTGGCAATTGCCATCTTTGTGGCAAAGTGGGTCACCGTGGTTCTGAGTGTCGGAATAAAAATCGTGCGGCAACAATACCACCATCATCATCGTCGTCGAATGAGGGAGTGCAGCGTTCATCGGTGACCTGCTACGTATGCGGCGAGCTTGGCCACACTGCTGCCGTGTGCTCTAAACGTCACGGTAAGAAGGAGCAGCCCCAGCAACCAACAAAGGCCAAAGAAGTAAACGTTTGCTCAAAAATAGCGCGAGGAACGTTGGAAGTAGAAGGTAATACTTTTCCATTTATTTTTGATTCTGGGTCTGAATGTAGTTTAATAAGGGAAAACAAATCACAATTCCTTAAGGGTGAGAGGTCTTATAAGTTTGTCGAATTTAGAGGCATCGGCCGCGATAGTATCAGCAGTCACTTACAGATTACATGCGATATACTGGTTCAAGGCATATGTATAAAGGTTACTTTTCATGTCGTTCCTGATGAGTGTTTAAGTGAAGTCATATTACTTGGGCGTGACTTATTGGAAGCCGGGCTGTCTGTAGAACTGGGTAGCGAGTTTATTCTATTTAAGGGGAATCCTAAAAATGATTTTGGAGAATTATCACCACCTATAGACTTAGAATCTATCGAAACTGATTTATTGGGTTCAGATAGGATAAAGTTGCTAGACATTCTAAAGAAATATTCCAATAATTTTACTCAAGATTTTCCTAGCTCTCGAATCACCACCGGGGAACTGAAAATTAATCTTATTGACCCTCAAAAAATTGTGCAAAGAAGACCCTATAGGTTATCTCCAGCTGAACAACAGGTTGTGGATGAAAAAGTAAGAAAACTTCTTGAAGCTAATATAATTCGGGAAAGTTCATCGCCTTTTGCCAGCCCAATCCTGCTGGTAAAGAAAAAGGACGGCAGCGATCGTATGTGCGTCGATTACCGTGAGTTGAATAGTAATACTTTGCATGATAATTATCCTCTGCCATTAATCGACGATCAGATTAATAAACTTAGCGGTGCTCATTACTTCTCTACCATTGATATGGCCTCTGGTTTCCATCAATTACCGGTTCATGGAGACTCTATAGAGAAGACAGCATTTGTTACCCCTAAAGGGCAGTTTGAATTTCTCACAATGCCCTTTGGCTTACGTAATGCCCCTCAAGTGTTCCAAAAAGCCATAAATACAGCTCTAAGACCCCTTAATGACGAGAAAATTCTGGTATTCATGGACGATGTACTTTGCGTGTCAGAATCAGTTGAGGAAGGCTTAAACCGTTTAGACAAATTACTTAAACGTTTAGCTGACTGCGGGTTTTCTTTCAATTTCAGAAAATGTAATTTTATGAAAAAGAAAACCGAATATCTAGGCTATGAGGTCACGGCGGGAGAAATAAGGCCTAATCCTAAAAAGATTGAGGCATTGGTCAATGTTCCTCCCCCTTCAACGGTAACCCAAGTTAGACAGTTGATTGGGTTAGCTTCATACTTTCGACAATTTATCCCCAATTTTTCTCGCTTAATTAAACCACTGTATCCCCTTACCAAAGGTCACGGTAAAATCAAATGGACTGAGCAACACAATGAAATTCACAAACAAATTGTTTCGATTTTGACTAAAGAACCTGTACTTAAAATTTTCAACCCATCTTTACCAATTGAAATTCATACTGACGCTAGCTCAGAGGGTTATGGCGCAGTACTGATTCAACGGGAAGATAGCAAACCTCATGTAGTAGCCTACTATAGTCGGAAAACTTCAGACCCCGAAAGCCGCTATCATTCCTACGAGCTAGAGACCCTTGCCGTAGTGCGAGCCATAGAGCATTTTCGCCACTTTATTTATGGTCGTAAATTTACTGTTTTTACAGATTGTAATTCCTTAAGAGCTTCACATTCAAAGAAAGACCTCACACCGAGAGTACATCGCTGGTGGGCAATGCTCCAAGCGTTTGACTTCGAAATTGTCTATAAAGAAGGAAAACGAATGGCCCACGCAGATTTTCTTTCTCGTAACCCTGTCTCTGAAGAAATAAAACCTAAAGCCCAACCAAGAGTCGTGAATTTCATTGAATTAGAAAAAAACTGGATCCACGTTGAACAACAGAGAGACGCCGAGATTTTGGACATTATTTCTAAATTGCAGTCCAATTTACTTCCCGACAGTTTAGCTCATACCTACGATATTAGAGGGGGGGTATTATTTAGGAAAATTGAGCGCAGAAAGGCCACTTCCTGGTTGCCTATAATCCCTAGGTCTTTAGTTTGGAGCCTAATTAATCATGTTCATTGTGAACTGAAACATTTAGGATTCGAAAAAACCCTTGATAAATTATACGAACTTTATTGGTTTCCGAATATGCATAAATACGTCAAAAAATTCACAGACTCCTGCCTTATCTGTAAAACATCGAAAGGGCCATCAGGCGCACAACAGGTGCAGCTTCATTCCATTCCAAAGATCGCTGTTCCGTGGCATACGGTGCATGTTGACATTTCGGGTAAATTAAGTGGAAAGAGTGAAAAACGAGAATATTGCTCGGTTCTCATCGACGCCTTCACGAAATTCGTCTTGTTACAATACACACCTTCTTTGAATTCTTCAAATGCTGTTGATGCTATTCGAAAATCAGTTAACTTATTTGGCGCTCCTAAGCGTATAATTGCTGATAGGGGTCGTTGCTACGATTGCGCAGAGTTTAAAAACTTCTGTAAAGACAACAACATTGAATTGCACTTGATTGCAACAGGCTCTAGTAGGGCTAACGGCCAGGTTGAACGTGTCATGCGTACCTTAAAAAGTATGCTCACTATAATTGAATGTAACTCTGACAGTATTTGGCGAGACCAGTTAGGCGAAATTCAGTTGGCACTTAACAGTAGTCGCTGTCGGGTTACAGGATATTCTCCCTTAGAATTAATGTTCGGTGTACAAGGCAATTCTTTAGGACTATCAAGAATTTCTCCAAATCTTGCTCCCAACCGAATAGATCTTGAAGAAGCTCGGTCTAATGCGTCTGACAACATTCGAGCATTAGCAGAAAAGGATGTGACTAGATTCAATAGAGGTAAAGCAGCTATCAAACCCTTCTCTGTCGGAGACTTTGTTTTTGTAAAGTGCGAAGAACGTCACCAAACTAAATTGGATAAAAAGTTTAAAGGTCCCTTTAAAATTGTATCAGTCCTCGATAATGACCGATACGAATTGAAACACATCAATGGGTCTAACAGAGTCTTTAAATACGCGCATGAAAACTTGAGGAAGGTACCAACAGGTCAAAAGGGGTTCTCTGATATTGTTGAAAATTATACAGACAGTGATGATTCCGTGTCGGCGGACGAAACTGATAGTTCCTCAAATAATATTAGATTTGAAACTACGGCTATCGTGCATAATTTACCAGATTCAGACACAGTAAGCATAGAATCTGACGAGACTCTTTCTGCTGGATCTGAAACCATGACTGCTGATAGTATCGGAGTCTCAAGTTGTAATTAAGTACCTAGGTGTAAATTGTAAGTATGTGACTGTAGAGCTTCCGGTCCAGTGTTTCGAGTCGATTCACTGAAGGGTCGCTGGTCCAGTGATTATTGTTTGTGTGATAATAATGATTTATCTGAAAAAAAAATGTGTGATCTGGTCCAGCAGTGTAATTGAAGGGATTATCTGGTCCAATGGTACTGCTGAAGGGATCTACTTGGTCCGGTCCTGTAGTGTCATTGAAGGGATAACCGGTCCATTTGCATTGCTGAAGGGATCTACTCAGTCCGGACCTGTAGTGTCGTTGAAGGGGTCACCGGTCCAACGACATTACTGAAGGGATTGACCTAAATCTGTCAGAATAGTCGAGCTATTAAAAATACTGTTTCTAATGTTTTGTTCATACTTGACGTTATTGTTTTTAGATAACTGATGGCGTTTGCGGTTACGCACGAGGACGTGCGCCCGTCAGCATGGCCGTGTCGGCGGCATCGTCGTGCCTAGCCGTAGACATAGGAAAACCACGTTTTATTTGCGTTTGCGGAACGTGCACCGAGCGCGTGGTGGGGACGGGTGGCGTGATCGAGGCGAGTCACCCCACTCCGTACTATAAAAGTGATCGCAATCAATGCAGCGGATTCAGTTCTTTGTGAGCGCGCTTGGTGTACGGATCGCAGTTTTCCTATAGTTATTTTTTAGTGAAACGCAATTTAGTAATTTTTTCGTAGCTATAATAACAACTACTGCATTTAAACTTAAATAAATAATTGTAAAGTACGTCATCGTTTTAATGATGCCTGAAGACACCCCGACATATATTAATATCCGAAAACAGCATTAAAATTGGTTTATAAATGAACAAGTTATTAGCATTTATACTAACGTAAAGACTAGCTATCTCGTTTTGTGGGGAGAGCTAGCTATCTCGTTTTTACCTACGCAAACAAATGGCGGTGACGTCACATGCCTGTAAGTGCATCTCTTTTTCGTTGTTTGACAGTTTCCCCCTCTATTGAAATTTAATAGCTTGTAACTTTTTTCTCAATAGTTTTCAAAAATTATTTCGGTTTTGGGTTTTGGATTCAGTTCCTTTTTAAGATAATCAATTTATAAAAAAAAATTAACATCCCTATTGGCATGGCATCTATGACTTTGGTCATCTTATAATAAAAAAATATATATATGTCCCTTAGAATAATTACATGTCTAGAATGAGCATCAGCTTAAAGCTGCCAATGCAAAACGGTCCCAGATTCTTAGGAATGTGTGCGTGACAGATACATCATACACAGTCCATCTGTCAAAAATTTCTGTCACTGTGTGCGTAATAATGTTGCCAGTTTTTGAACTATGGACATCAAAGTGGGGAGTTTTAACGTCCCATTTATATTCTGATTAAAACAATAAGAATTTCGACATGGAAAATTTTGACTTTAAAACTTTGAACGACTGAAACTGAACGACTTTAGAATCTGTCAGCAATTTCAAATACATTTATTCTAATTTATTAGAAACAAATACATTTATTCTGTATAAATTCTCTTTATTTTAACTCATTAATAACTTTTATTCCTTATTAAAAGTGATTCAGTGCAGTTGATTTCTTAGAATATTGACTTTAGCTTACTAATTCACTCAAGAAATAATATAATATAATCTCCTTAAGGGAAATTAATTTTACGTAAAATGGCAACACAAAAGAACAACTTGAAAAATGACGTAATTTATTCATTGTTTTAGGGTTCCGTAGTAACCTACGAACCCTTATAGTATCGCCATGTCCGTCTGTCCGTCTGTCCGTCTGTCCGCAGGTTTCCTAAGAAACCCTTGGTACTACAGAGCTGAAACTAAGCATGATTATACATATGAATCACGCCGACAGAACTGTAGAGTAAAATCTTGGAAAAAAAATTTTTTTCGGGTGTCTCCCATAGACGTGAAAGGGCGATGAATTTTTTTTTCTCGCCAATATCATAGAGTAGGGTATCATAGGATAGCATTTTAAAAGATAGAAGGGGTTTACTTAGAACGTTTTTCGATTCAGCACTCCGTTTGCGAAATATAAATTTTTAAAGTGAAAATTTTTGTCAAACACAAGTGTCCCCCCCTATAACTGCTAAACGGTTGTTTCTAAAAATGTGAAAAAATCACGTTGGTAGAATATACAACGAAATTTAAAGGAAAACTATCACACATAAGTTGGTCCTTCAAGTTTGCGAGTAATAGTCGACCCAGTGCCAACCACTGTTGGAATTAATAAGAATGTATTTGAACCATGCTGCTATTGGAACCCTACAATGCGCGTGGCTCGACACGCTCTTGGCCGGTTTTCATATATTTGATGACTTAATTCACATGCTATTCTTTAGGAACGATACAAAATTATGTTACTAACCAATGATAAGTGACATTCCGTGTTGTTTTTTCGATTATAGTAATTTCTACACACTTTAGTTGCACAAAAACCCATTATGAAATTCGACGTTTTTGTCCACACCCTATGACGGCACCATAGACAATGACGGTGCAAAATTTGGATTGGCCATAACAGTTAGGGCCAATTTTTTTGGACACCATCTTGACATCGACTGTCCTTCTAGACATAATTATTCTAAGGTATGTCCTTACTCATATTTACAGACTGGACTGGGAGTGAAAGAAAAACTTAGAATGTGCCTTAGAAAAAACTGAAATTGCATGATTTTTTTATTTGGAAGTGAATTTTTGACCTAAATTATTTCCAAGTTGTGAATTGCGTTGAAATTATTCTTCTTTACGTCGTTTTTTTGCACAGCCATACTTAGAGGCCCGAAAATTAACAAAGAATACATTTTCACGCGAACGAAGTCACGAACATTTACATCATATGTTATTTTCCTAGGTGGTTGTTTAAACAATGACCAATTGTTTAATCTTTCCTAGGTGGCGCCTCACATAGAAATCGGCCTCGACCAAGAGCTCTCGATGCCTCAAGATAGTTTCCAGTTGAAATACTTCCAACACTTGAACAAGTACTTGAACATCGGTCCCCCTGTGTATTTCGTGGTCACTGAAGGGTTGGACTACTCTGAAGAGAGTGCACAGAACATGATATGTGGTACGAGGTTCTGTAGGCCGGATTCTGTGGCCAATCAGCTTTATTCTGGTAAGTCTATCCTTATTTTCTTACCCAATATTAAATGCCAATTTTTTTGTCCTTCCTTTATGTAGCAACGAAGTACCAGATTGACGTGACGTTTCTTACATGGATAGTTAAGTAGCTAGGGAGTGACGTAGGCCACTTGTCTCGCGAATGGAATTTGCGTAGTTAATTTGTATTTAAATTAGCGAAGATTAAGATATGGTCGACTATACTGAAAAACTTACAAAATAATTATTTTTGATAAGTTTTTTATGAGTTCTTGAGTTCTACCTAAGAAAAAAACAAAAGCTCACGCCCATAATCCCTAACGGGGTAGGCAGAGCAGCTAAAACCAAAATGTGAGGGTTATCGCAACATGAGAATGAGGGAGAGGAAGGTATGTGTAGGTAATCTAAGATAAATATAAAAACAAATTGATGATATCGCTAAATATGTTATGCAGCTGTATTTTATTTTGCAAAATTGGCCTGAAGGTGTTCGTAGTGAATATTATGTTTCTTTCACTTATTGTTTTTTCGTAATTCCAGCGTACCGAACTCCGAACGAGAGCTACATAGCGCAGCCGGCCAACTCGTGGCTGGACGACTACTTCGACTGGGCCGCGCTGCCCAACTGCTGCAAGTACTTCCCCGGCAACGGCAGCTTCTGTCCCAACGACAGGGACTCCAATGGTAAGTAATAATACTACGTTACATGCTACACACTTAAAGGACCACACTAAACCTTAGACAGACAGACGCGGCTTGGGACTTCTTTATATAGTCTTCTTCTGCTTCTTCTTATCGTGTAGGTATAGTCAAGTGTGCGACGAACTTGGCTAACCCTGGTGTCAGAATTTTCAAACCGCACAATGGCCTCTGACTTGGTTTTAACGACTGCAGTCAATCGACAACAGCCAGGACCGACAGCTTAACATGCTGGTCACCCATCAGGTTCCCTGCCTCTGTGTACGTTGCTTAACCTTCCTGATCGGTACCTTAACCTTTACATAGTATAAAGTCGCTTCCGCTGTCTGTTCGCTTAAATCTCTTAAACTACCCAACGGATTTTAAATTTTTAATGCAGATTTCAGCAATAGATAAAGTGATTCAAGAGGAATTATATGTATAATTTATTCCTGAAATTACCACGGGAACGAAGTCCCGGGTGGGAAGCTAGTTGTTTTATTATAATGGTATCCTATCTTCCCGCGGAAATGAATTATACATATAAACCTTCCTCTTAAATTGAGTAGTTCAGTGGCCACATTTTGGGCCAAAACCATATAAAATATATATATATATATATATATATTTTTATGCCATTGACATGAAAAGAAGAAGAAATAATTCAATACCTAGTTTTTGATTTTATCGCGTTCAAACAGACGGCTATTCGCTTCTGTAAGCGGCAGGGGACTTTGTTTTATAATATAGTGTGTTATGATGATGGTATGATATGATAGTAAGTATAAGAACAAATGTCAATATTCTGAACTACCTACATTTGTTCTTTCAACTGTACGTCTGTTCCCAAAAGCACAGTTTTCCCCGAGAAGAACAGACAAGAAACTCTAGGGTCTGGCCAAGAATATATCATAATTGCGTCGAACAAAATGATCAACAAAACAATTTCTTATCCACAGTATGCAACAGATGTAACATCAAAATCAACGGTCTAGAACAGCGTCCAAGCCCAACCGACTTCAAAAAATACACGCCATTCTTCTTACAAGACAACCCAGGGTCAAACTGCCCTAAAGCTGGTCATGCGGCCTACGGCCAAGCTGTCAACTATAAATTTATAGACGCGAACAAGACGTTAGCACAAGTGGGGGCGACTTATTACCAAGGATACCACACTGTGTTGAAGACTAGTTATGATTACTACAGTGCGTTAAGAGGGGCCAGGAATGTGGCTGCTAATCTTACTGAGACTATTAATAGGTGAGTGATGTTTTTTCTTTATTCTTTATTGTACACACATATACATACAGATTACAGAAGATAAAGGACATATACAACGGCGAGCTTAACTCAAGAAATGAGTTTTCTTCCAGCTAACCTATGTGAGAGGGAGAGGCAGTTGAAGTGGGCAAGGGTGTACCAAGAGAAAATGTGAAAAATTAAATTTATTAGGGTGTGTTATATTAAGTAAATAATATACAAATAAAAAATAAATACATATATTTATAAACACATGCAATTTGCTACATAGATAATAAATACCTACATATATAATATATACAAAATATGATATATAAATACATATAATATATGGATAATACTTAGAAAGATAAATAATGCTCTTTCAGCTCTTATAGAGAACTAGCTGATGCCCGCAACTTCGTTTGCGTGTTAATTTTTTCTTTTGAACAGTGAAGGTTCATTAATGGACCTTCATTTAGTTTATTAAATATTGATTTAGTTTAAGATTTAGATTTTTACATACAAAAGTTTTTTCCAGCTAACTCCCGTTCCCGTGGGAATTTTGCAATATCCTGTTGCAACTAAGCTTTAAGTTTACTAAGGTACCTGCATGCCAAATTTCAAGCGTCTAACTTAAGCGGTTTAGATTTTTCATACAAAAGGATTTTCCCGCTAATTCCCGTTCCCGTGGGAATTTCGGGAATTCCTTTCTTAGTGCCTAAGCTACGTCCCTTCCAAATTTCAAGTGCCTACGTTTAGCCGTTTAGGCTGTGCGTTGATATGTCAGTCAGTCAGTCAGTCAGTCAGTTTCTCCTTTTATATATTTAGATGGGTTCGCTCTGCGGTCGAGGTTGTTGCAAGCTCACCCAGGCTTACTGTTTTCCAAAGCGCTTGTGTTGTATTAATTCTTCTTTCATAAAAAGAGAAAACCCATATTCGCATATGAATGAATAATAATAATAATGACAGAGCTCTAACCAGTAGAGTTGCAATCTAGGGCTATTAGTTTCCGACCACACCTTAGTGACTTTACAATGCAGTTGCTCGGAAATGGCCCCGTAACATGGCCACGGAGTGTACGTTTACGTACCCCATAAAACACATGTCATGTTATGTAATTTGAAATGAGAAGAAGATTTTGAAAAGAAAAAAAATATTTGAACTAATGAGAAAATAAACCATTTTTTATATACCAAAATTCAACTTCAGTGGCTATTCTGTGATCCAGTAAAGTCATTTTTTTTATCAAATGATGCATAAAAAGTAAACAAAAAGTGAATAAAATACTGACAAAAATGTAGGACGCAATAAAGAGTAGCTGATTTGATAATTCAGTGACCCTTTTGATAAGTGAGAGTATTACCTTTTTTATAAAGCTTCATACTGGCTTTATAGAATGACAGCAAAGAGTTTTTATGCCTGACAAAATAATTATTTCTGACGAATATCTTGATTTTTAGTGAAAAAAATTATAAAAGTTAATTATTTATTTTACTTTTTCAATAAAACAAATCTGATTTTTAAACAAATAATTGAACTATTTAATCATTTCTTTTTTTTTATTTACTTAGCCTTTGCTCATAATTGTGGAAAAATATTTTGCTCGCCATTGTTTTGCCCGCCATTTGAAATTATTTGTTCAACAAAATTATTTTTGTGTTATAAAAATGTTAATTCCTTAATGTTTTGTGTTTAATCGTAAAATAATAGTGCACATTGTTCAATTGTAACAAGTTTTCAGTGAATATTGATTGAAAATACTATCTTTTAAGAACTTTGGATATACCTATACGATGTAAGTTTTTGACAACATTTTTTTTTAGCTTCCTTTCCTCGGCTACTGCATTGTAAAACGTTGAACAATATACGTGCCTTAGGTAATGTGTAACTGGAGCCCTATAAAACACTCGCTTCGCTCGTGTTTCAAATGGGCTCACGTTACACATTACCTACGACACTAGTATCGTTAATAACTATTGCAGTGCAGTGCAAAGTTTTCACAGACATTTGTAAGGCGGCGTGCGGTCACAATACTAGTTAAATATCTCTCTCTCTCTCTCTCTCTCTCTCTCTCTCTCTCTCTCTCTCTCTCTCTGGCACGCAATATAGAACACTTGTCCCCTTTTCCGTAAACATTACGAAAAGAGGGAAGAGTGTAATCTAATTTTTACGTAAACACGATGTTTTTAAAGCTATCGAAATATATCAATAAAACAAAGGGTTAATAACACTATTTAACTCGGTCGGACCGATTTTTGTATGTATGTATGTATGTATTTATTCTTTATTGTACATGAGTATAAGTTACACAAGACACAATATAAGAAAAACAGTACAAAGGCGGACTTATCCCACAAGGGGATTTCTTCCAGTCAACCCATTGAGTGTTTGAGAGGAAGGAGTAGTCGGCAGGTAGCATTAAATGTACAAAAATAGTACAATATAATATATTAATATACAAATAATATAGTAAATTAAACATGTACATATGTGATATATAAATATATAATATAAGTTTATACATATATATAATAAATAAACAACAAGATGTGAGAAAATACAATGTTAGCTAAGAGCTTCAGCATCGAAACCAAAGTGCTTTTTGAGCCTCAATTTAAAACTTTCGACTGAAGGGGACTTACGGACAGATACTGGTATGCTATTCCAGAGCCTCGCCGCGTGCACTGTAAAGGACCTGTTGTATGTACGTGTAGTATTTGGCGGGATAGTGAGAGCAAGGTTAAAACCAGATCGCAGACGCTCACCACTGATTTCAGACCTATGCTGGAATCTTTCCCGCAGATATACTGGCGAACAGGGAGAATTTAGAATTACGAAGAGTAAGGAAAGTATGTGGAACTCTCTGCGCTTGCGGATGGGTAACCATTTTAGCTTCGTACGGAACTCCGATACGTGGTCAAATTTTCGTAGACCGAAAGCAAAGCGGATACATACATTCTGAAGTCGTTCCAGTTTGTTGACCAATTCCTCGGTGGCATCGAGATAGACAACGTCAGCGTAGTCGATCAACGGCAGAAGAAGTGATCTAGCAAGTAAAGCCTTTGTCTCAAGGGGAAGAAAGTTCTGCATGCGTCGCAGTGAGTGTAGAGAACCAAATATTTTGCGACTGATGTTTTCAATATGTGGAGCCCAAGAAAGAGTCTCGTCTAAGATAACTCCCAAATTCTTAACGGAGCGAGAGAGAGGAATGACTTCATTATTGAAAACAATTTGGGGAATCGCAACAGTCTTAAGCCTGGAGACAAAGGATTGACTGCCAATCACTATAGCCTGCGACTTCGCCGCGTTCACTACTAGTCCGAACTTCCGAGACCACCGAGAAATTAGGGCAAGGTCCGAATTAATTCTAGTGAAAGCATTCCCCAGGTCGTTCAAGGGAGCAGATGTGTAAATTTGCAAGTCGTCGGCGTACAAATGAAAGGATGAGGAAAGGGACGCAGATATACTGTCTATGAAGATTGAGAAGAGGATTGGGGATAAAACACCACCCTGTGGGACACCAGAGTTAAGGTCACACCAGTCGGAAAACCGTTCGTGGATCTTCACAAGCTGACGCCTATTATAAAGATAGGACCTAAACCAGGACAAGGCCAAAGGAGGGAGATTTAGAGTCTTTAGCATTGCCAACAGTATGTCGAAGTCGACAGTATTGAAAGCACTGCTAAAATCGAGCAACACCAAGCACGTCAGTTCCTTATTTTCGATATTCCATCGGATATCGTCAGTAACCTTAACCAAGGCAGTAACGGTGCTGTGTCCTGATCGGAAACCCGACTGGTATGGACTTTGGAGGCTATTAGACATGAGATGGTGAGACAATCGATCATGAACATAGTGCTCAATTATCTTAGAGAGGAGGGGTAGAATTGAGATTGGACGAAATTGGGAAAAGGATTGGGGATTAGAAGTTTTTGGAAGAGGAATGACATGAGCTCGCTTCCACTCGGAAGGAAATGTGCCAGAGGTCAAGGAGTGATTGATGATATGGGAGAGAAAAGGTGCTATAGAAGAGGAGATTGGTAGTAGCATATTCAACCCAATACCGTCATCACCCACAGCCTTGGTTTTAATTTTGGCAAGGATTTTGATAATCCGGTCGGGAGAAATGGTGCCAAACTGAAAGGAAGGGATATTTGGAATTACTAATGTATCAAGGAATAAAAGGGTATTACGTTTGGTGTCAGGGTCCATGGTATTTGACGACTTGCAAAAATGCGCATTAAGTGCATCAATATCCACATTGCCCGCGTCAGGTACCTGCTTGCCGATCCCTAAGGATTTCAAAAAGTTCCAGAGTTTGTTTGGGGGGCAACGATCAATAGAAGAGTGAACGTGTGCTCGCTTAGCGTTCCTGCAGAGGCGATTGCATTTGGTGCGTAAAGCAACAAAGATGCGTTTGTTGTGGTCAGACGGGTTTTTGCGGAAATTGATATGAGCCCTGTCGCGTTTGGTCATCAGGCGCCTGATATCTTCAGTGAGCCAGGGGGCTGGAAAATGCTTTACTCTAGTTGGTCTCAGAGGAGCATGTTTGTCGTAAATAAATAGTATAATCCTATTGAAAGCATCTACCTTACTATCAATATCAGGGGCAAGAAGTACCGAGTCCCAGTCAGCTGCAGAAAGGTCTCGCTGTAACGCCGCCATGTCAACATCCTTGAAATTACGGAGCCAAAGAATTTTGTGTCTACGTTTAGGTGGCCTGATTTTGTAGGATATATATATCAAGTTATGTCTAGAAAATCCGGGCGCATCAAATTGGCCATGAGTGGCTAAAAAATCAGGGGATGAAATAATACTAAGGTCAAGAAGTGACGGTGGTCCGTTATGAGGGAAATGAGTAGGGCCAGAGGGAACGCAGTGCAAATCAAGAGAGTTTATCAATGATAAAAGTTTTTTGGCGCGATGGTCATCTTTGATAAGGCAAGTGTTGAAATCGCCCATCAGAATTGTATGCTCATAGTTTGGGCATAGGTCGGTAAGTACGGTTTCTAAAGAGTCAAAGTAGTCTATACGAAGATTAGGGCTATAAAAAACACCGAGCAATATTTTTTTATAATGTAACGTCACTTCAAGGAACAGGTATTCAGGACGGCTAGGATCAGGTGACGATTGAGATACTATCTGACAAGGAATCTCGTTGCGAATATAAATACCTACTCCACCACAGCCAACCGTCCTCGCAACACCAGTATTCGAATCAGTAGTTTTATAAATGCGGTCATTTCTAATAAGTCTAAAACCGGGCAGCGGGTAAAGTGTTGAAGGCAGCGATGGTTTAAGAAATGTTTCAGATATTAGCACAGCATGAATAAATGGATTTGAAAAAGCAGTAAGCATATCAGAGTAACTGGATGCAACGCTTTGCGCGTTTATGTGCACGATGTTGAAATTTTTCTTATGTGACGAGAAAGTGCAGTTAAGATTTTCGGCTAAGGAAGGCATGTCCTCCACATCACTCTCAGCACTAAGGAGGCTGTCCGAAGATGACGAACAGAACGAGAAATACTCACTATCAGAGCTACTATTAAGCACATCAGACATTGTTGTTGTTTATGTACAGTTACAAATATAAATAAATAATAATTTAAAAAATAAATAAGTAATGCTATAAAGTAAAATGTTAAACTAATTTGTTGATCTTAGACTCTCAAATACTCGCCGGGGCACATAATCCATACGAATTAGACCAAAATCAAAGAATATAACAAAGCAAAAAAGATCACAAGGTTTCAGAACACAAGAAAACATTAAAAAAGACAAAAGCATCAAAAATAACAAAATTTTTATGATTTTTTCATACATTTTTCTATAAAATAACTTTTTTATTAAATCTCGAGAACGGTTTGACTGATTTCACACAACAGTTTTACACAATCATAATAAACTCATCTAAAATTTTCCCCCAGGAACCTAAAAGAAGAAGGCAAGAACACAACAGTAAACGTGTTCCCGTATTCAGTTTTCTACGTGTTCTACGAGCAATACTTGACCATGTGGCCCGACACTCTGAAGAGTATGGGCATCTCTGTGCTCTCCATCTTCATCGTCACCTTCATTCTGATGGGATTCGATCTCTTCTCGGCTTTGGTAAGTTTCCATCACAGAATATCTATTAGTACTTACACATCTATACTATTAATAATAATCTATACTAATATAATAAAGAGGAAAGATTTGATTGTTTGTTTGCATTGAATAGGCTCCGAAACTACTGGACCGATTTGAAAAATTCTTTCACCATTAGAAAGCTACATTATCCCCGATGGTAATAGGCTACATAATTTTCCCGAATTCCCACGGGAACGAAGTCCCGGGCGGAATGCTAGTCACAAATATCTGTTAAGTACAGTATTTTCCCCAAGAGAAGTGCGAGCTTTTCTTCGCTGGACTGGGAGTGACAGAAAAACTTAGAATGTATCAGCTGTCGATTTATGTCTTCCCTGGCGTACTGTAAAATTCAGCAAGTGGGATGCGACGGTTTTGCTGTATTATGGGCGAAAGGCTGACCACCTGTCACCACTATACTCAAATTCCATCTGATAACCCTCACAATTTGTGTCAAACGTGGCATCAAGTGGTTCCCTAGAACCACTGATGCTCTGTCTACCCCGTTAGGGGTTATAGACGTGAGTGTGTGGATGGATGGATAGAATTAAAACTAGCTGAATAAACTGTATTGTTTCAGGTTGTTGTGATCACCATTACAATGATAGTGGTGAACTTGGGCGGTCTCATGTATTGGTGGGGCATTAGTCTCAATGCTGTCTCCCTAGTCAATTTGGTAAGTTTATTGTTACATACAATACAATATACTTTATTGGACTGCAACACAAGTAAGGTACAGTTACATTTTAATATAAAATAGTTATGTCAGGGTTACATTTTCGGTTTAAAACGATATGTCAGGGTTTTTTATTTTTATTGTGACGCTTTTGGGTGTTGTCATTTCTTTACGATGGAAAAGACAGAAACATGAAAAGGGGTATGACCATTTGTTCGAAGCCTGGCATACTTGCCGGCCGCCATTTTGTTTATATGCTATTGGTATACAAAAAGATCAGTGTCACGCTCAGATTAATGAAATCCATTCTGTCCAATAGATGAAATCTTGATGACGTCACACCGTACTACCCAAAACGTCATTCCGACTCCTAAGGACTCCTATCCATGCTACCAAATAAGAAAGGCACTTTAAAAATTCTACGATGGCAATATTGCCAACTTTTCGATTTGAGAGAGAAATACATTTATTCATGACACGGCACATGTAACATATCTACAACACAACACAAAAAAAAAACAATTAACGAATAAAGTTAAGTAAACATGTAGGTACGTACATGCACCGCATCGGTTAATCATTTGGTCGCGTTATCACTTGCGTCGGTATACACAAGTTATACAGTTAGGAAGGTAATGAGATTTGCTGTTTAAACAGAGATATGCACATCCTTGGCTGCTAGATATGACGAGCATTTGACACTTTTTTGACAGTTAGGGCTGTACGCGGCATGAAATCGACGCAGTGATAAAAATATTATCTTCTTGTTTCTTCGTCCTTAAATTTTCGTTTGAGTAACCAGGATAGCATTACAGTCGTAGGTTCCTGTAAGAATAGATTTCATCTATCGGACAGAATGGATTTCATTAATCTGAGGTGTCACGTTTGGTTGCGCTTTGACAGCTTGTTGCGAGAGTTTCCTTTGCCTTAACAATAAATAAAATGTCGGTTGAAGTTTTTTTGTTTAATTTATCCCTTTCGGGAAAAGCAAAGGAATCTTATGTCCATACAGCCGAGGTATGTCATCATGGAAATGTCAATTTACTTCTTTTTTTATCGTCCAGATAAAGGAAAATTTTACAAAAAGCCGTTAAAAGTTCAATCAGGCGCGACACTGAACTTTAAAAAATGACTAGCTTTCCGTCCGCGGCTTCGCCCGCATGGACTACGGTATATCGGTCTCAGTTGTGAGATAAAATGAAACCTATGTCCTTTCCCAAGGTCTAATCTATCTCTGTACCAAATTTCATCAAAACTGGTTCAGTAGTTTAGGCGTGAAAGCGTAACAGACAGACGCGTACGATCGCTGCTAATCATAAAGTGCTATAGGGCGAAGCGCGGCTTTCGACGCGTTATTTATAGGCATAGGCAAAATATTAATTTAAATTAAATTCTGTAAAGGGTCATATTGATCTATATTAAATGCACAATGTACTTAAGGTTCTTAATTGGATTAGAATTAATGTTGTACTGCTTAAATTCGCTGCGTAAATAAGCCATGCCTGAAATAAAACTATTTTTTTATTTATTTTTTTACTTTAGATCTGTCAGCGCAATCAATATGTATGACCATACCAAATTTAAGCTCTGTAGTACCGAGGACCTAATATTAGTAAATATATTCTTATTATTCCCAGCAACGTTTGGCACTTGGTCGACTTTTATTCGCAAACTTGAAGGGCCAACATATGTGTGATAGTTGTCCTTTTAATATTCTTGTATGTTCTATCACTGTGAGTTTTTCACATTTTTAGAAACAACCATTTAGTGGGTAGAGGCGGGGGACACTTTTTTTTAACAAATAATTTTACTATAGAAATGATTTTTTTCACAAATGGAGTGCTGAATCGAAAATCGATCTTAGTAAACTCCTATCTTTTAAAAATCTATCCTACGATTCCTCCCTCGATGATATTGGCGAGAAAAAAAATTCATCGAATAAAAAAACAATTTGATATACATTAAAAAAGTTACTACTCGTACAACAACTAATATGAATTTGTTGTAACCCCATAATGACTACACAAATAACAAAACCGTTGTACACTCTGTCAGGAGTCACTTAACCACAGTAAATATTAAATGAATATTGAAGTAAATATTGAATTCATAATATTATGAACTAAAGCTTTTTTGCATTTTGGATAATATGAAAAACACAACCACTATTTAGCTGCACCTCGATTATACTAATGGGAAAAGTTTCCCGATGATTACTTCAGAAATAACTTTAGTTTTGGCCTAAGTACAACAGAATAATACAACACAATGAAAGTAAGTAAAGCGCGAGCGAAGCGAGCGCGAAAATTGTTTTTTTTAGCGACAATATTATTGTTAAGAATAATAATTAATGCGCGAAATTTTTTTTTGACTATATTATTGTTTTAGGAATAATATCGAACTGCTGCATTTAAAACGTGGAACCTTGTATGGCAGCCATTTTGGATTAGAGTAAACTTCGTCGTATATGCTACCTTCGTGAATTATTCCACTTTTTTTTTATTATAAAAATTAATGTTTCGCAAACAGATTGCTGAATCGAAAAACGTTCTTAGGAAACGCCTTCTATCACTTGATGATATCTGCGGGGCGAGAAAAAAATCCATCGCCCTTTCATGTGTATGGGAAAGACCCGAATTTTTTTTCCATCATTTTATTTTTTAAGATCTGTCAGCGCAATCAATATGTATGACCATACCAAATCACAGCTCTGTAGTACCAAGGATCTAATATTAGTAAATATATTCTTATTAATCCCAACAACGTTTGGGACTTGGTCGACTATTACTCGCAAACTTGAACGGCAAACTTATGTGTGATAGTTTTCCTTTTAATTTCGTCGTATAGAATATATTTTCAAAAATTTGAAAAACATATATTCGTTAATTTGTTTAAAAGATGCGTAATTTATGTACGTCCATTATGTTTTTTCTCAATACACACTTTAAAAATCCATTTCAGGGTTCAAATTTCAAAAAATCCTTTCTTATTCCTTGTCTAAATTTAAAGTATACTTTTTTGTAGAATTTCAGTTCGCTAAGTCCAATGGCTTCAGCTGGGCGACGATAAATCAGTAACTGATTCAGGACCTTGCATTTTTAATTTTATTTTACCCAAAACCTAAGGACGATTTCCTTAGGGGATGATTTCCGAAAAATCGCGAAAAATGTGTCCGTTTATTTGCTTTAAGGTATATCTTTACGAAGTTTTGAGCCAAAATTCCCAAAAATTGTTTTTTTCTTCATACAAACTTTGAACCCCCATTCCACCCTTTTATGGGTTGAATTTCAAAAAATCCTTTCTCAGTGGACTTTATAAAAGACACCTTTTTGTCAAACTTCAGCTTTCTAGATCTAAGAGTTTGGGCTGGGCGTTGATCAATTAGTAAGTAATTCAGGATTTTTTGTTCGTCTTAATTCGGATGATTTTGTTTGTCTTAATTTATTCGTTCCATTAGGTAGTGATAGGTTCAAACTAATACATATACATCCTCCATCATCCCATATTTTATCCCCATGGGGGTTGAATTTATCAAAATCCTATTTAAGCAAACGTCTTCATCATAGTAGCTCCAATCTTTAATTTCAGTTCAATCAGTCGAAAATCTAAGAAGATTTATACAAACTTTCATCACCTATTTTATCCCCTTAGGGGTGGAATTTATATCCCTTTAGGGGTTGAATTTATCAAAATCCATTCTTAGAGGATGCCTAAGTCATAGTAGCTTTATGCATGCAAAGTTTCAGCCCGATCGGTTTAAAATTGATAAAGTTTCATACAAACTTTCATTCCCTATTTCATCCCCTTGGGGGTAGAATTGATCAAAATCCTTTCTTAGCGGATGCTTACGTCATAACATCTACCTGCATGCCAAATTTCAGCCCGATCCGTCTAGTGGTGTGGGCTGTGCGTTGATAGATCACTATGTCAGTCAGTCACCTTTGAGTTTTATATTTAGATAAACAAATTACAATTTTTTATGTTTTTGATTTTTAATATATAACGGGTTCGCTCTCGACCGCAATATATCAAGGGCGAAGATGCGGTCGAAAAAGCAGAAAAAGCAAGCTCACCCAAAAGATGCCTATTTACTCGAACTCTAAAAGAGATTCGTGTTACACGATCGGTGTTTAATTATCCTTAAACTTTAAATAGTAGATTTTACAACAAGTGTACAAAACGAGTCAAAATGGTTTCGTGGACGAGTTATAAACTCTGCTTTTCACTTCGATTGCGAGGAAATTATAAAATAACATATAATAACAAATTTTATCTTTAAACTTCTGATTATTTTGGCTGTATGGAGTTTTCTATGCCTCACTATAGACCCATTTATGAGTAGATCACTTTGTGCACTAGAGCACAAACTGCGATTTTGTGCAGCCTATAGTAGATCGTTTCGTGCTCTAGAGCACAAAAATCGATTTTGTGCAGCTGCACAAACAAGCATGAGTAGTGAAAAAACATATATAAATAGTTAACTCCCCCCAGGTGATGGCGGTGGGTATAGCCGTGGAGTTCTGCTCGCACATGGTGCACTCGTTCAGCGTGAGCGGCGGCGCGGGCGCGGGCGCGGGGAGCCGGCCGGCGCGGGCCGCCGCCGCGCTCACGCGCATGGGCTCCAGCGTGCTGTCCGGCATCACGCTCACCAAGTTCGGGGGCATCATCGTGCTCGGAACCGCCAAGAGCCAGATCTTCCAGGTATGTCTTTAAAAAATAGGCAAGAATGCTCAAAATTATCCTTTCATCTAAAATGTGAGTTTTTTGCCGGTGCCGGTTGCGACTACTTACGGGTACGAGTAGCTAAAACACTAATAAATAAATACTTGAAATATTAATAATTTACATTAAATTGAATTATATAAATATTATTTCAAACTTAACATAGCTAGTCGCTCTTCTCCTTAAATTGCTGTGCCCCCATGGGGCGTCACATCAGACTTATTGTTATTGTGTTGTAAGATCTTTTAAGAATTTTTTGTGACTTGCAATAAAGAAATTGAAATTGAAATGTAATAAAACAGCAATTTTCAACCAAATTATCCGACTGACGTTTCCTCTTCAGGTATTCTACTTCCGGATGTACCTCGGCATCGTGTTGTTCGGAGCGGCCCATGGACTGATCTTCCTGCCTGTGATGCTCTCATATATCGGTGAGTTCACATTTTATTTATATGGAGACTTTAAATTTGCGAAAATTAAGGATGTGAACCAGCCCACGAACAACTTTTTCTAAGGGACATAGTTCACTCCAAACAAATTGAGTGATCAGCTGAGTGTCTTACACTCTGTTGCAGAAATGATAATTAACAATAATAAAAGTTTTTATTGAGACAAAATTAGTGAGTACAATAGTATAGAACCCTGTATCTTGGTAGACAGTGTCTGACCGTGTTAACATAGACACGGTCAGACACTGTCTACCGAGAAAGGAAAAATTTAAAAACTTCTTACAAAAATCAGGTGCATATCAAAACTTCTTTAAATATAATGCCGTCCTTGTTTAATTCAACCAGACGAAAAGTGGCAGTATGATTTTTGAAGTAGCATTAACTTTAATAAACGTTTCTGCAACTGAACGTTTGTATAAGAAGTTGATTTTTTTTGTTATAATTTTATAATTTCAGTTTCAAAAAGAGAATCACCCTTTAAACTTTCGCTAATTTAAAGCTACACCATAAAACGAAACGCATGTTTTACTAGCTTTCTGTTTGCGACTCTGTTCGCGTGTGAAATTAACGTTCGTTATTCTCGAGTCCCAAGTGTCTCAGTGGAAAAAACGGTCAATCTGATGCTCCATTAAGAAATTAAGGCAGGATAGATAAACATACTTTATAAAACATACTGAGTGAGGATTACAGCATCAATTTTGTAAAGTCTACGATCGATAAAAGATCGATAAATGTCTATATATTATAAATGCGAAAGTTACTCTGTCTGTCTATGCTTTCACGCCTAAACTACTAAACCGATTTGGGAATTTTATCCCACAGCTAGGCACGATATAACGTGTAGTCCACACGAGCGGAGCCGCGGGCGGAAAGCTAGTAATTCGTAAAGACATCTGTATGTCTGTGTATTCGGAAATTCGATAATTGCCGAGACAAATCAAGAATTTACAAGCACACCTTTGTTCTTTGGGAAATTTTAACGTTGTAGAGATTTGGTGAAAATCGAATTATAAAGAAAAAACTAAGTCTGTTCCTTTCTATAAAATCGATCGAAATGCGAAATATTTTTTACAAAATCAAGATGATTCGATTTTTACTTGATTATTGAGTGAGAGCCGTATTACAGTACACGACTCAGACTCTGATCTATACTTAGTAGCAGTCGTCTTTGTCATTTTGATAGTAAAAGAAAGAGACAACCAATATTTGAGTATAGATCAAGACTTAAGTCTCCTTCTGTAATACGGGCCTGAGTGTCGTTCGTATGTTCCTTTTTTTTAATCAAAAAATTAGGATTTTCCATCCATTTGAAAGATATGAATAGGGTCATATTAAGAAAGATCTGTGTCCTGCATGCAATGTTTACGTTTTATTTTGCACATTTTATTATGTTTAGCTTGTATATTGGACCTTTTCAAAAATCGTTCTAAACTATTTCACATTTTATTGGCTCTTACTGAATGTTAAAATAGTACTTTCCTTTCTTTAAAGGTAAATAATGGAGTCTCTTAAAAAAAAGAAACAATTTGATGAAAAATCTGCACAAGTATCATTTGAAGTGTACTTCGAGAAATAATTACTCAAATTCTATATTATTTTGAAGAGAGATTTTTTTTCGTGTAAGTTATTTTGCTTTCATACGAATTCTGGGTTAGTTTTAGTAGAAGTGATACCTAACTGTTGTGATACCTACTTCTAAAGTAAGCCTTCTCAATAAATTTTGAATTTGAGTGGGTTAACAAATTCAGGGTAATTGGGTGGGTTATCAAATTCAGTTTCCCTTTATTGGCTTGTGAGGTCTCAAGTCTCTATAACCTCTATTTCTACTTATTTGAAAATTTTAAAATTAGATTCTTAGCTCATAAAATACTAATTACGGTACTGTTATCTTCACTCAAAATATGTTTATTAAACGACTGCGTATGAAAATAGTCTATTGATTTATTTTTCAGTTTCAATCTCCAGATGTCAGTGTTTTAGTGTGGTATTTTAGACTGTTTTGTTTTCGTAATCTGTGTTAAAAAATTAACATACTGTAAGAGCCAAAACATTATGGTTTCCGTTTCGCCGAATTTAATTCATTATTTAGTGGCTTACTAACAAACAGGTATAATACAGGTAAGAATATAGGTTTTAAAGCACAGTTTTGCTTGTTGCCTTTGTTGCATTTTTTGAATTATTAAAATACAGCATGACTATACACGGAGGCAGGGAAACAAAGTATAAATAAAAAATACATATCACTTCTGTTTTTAGTCTATGATTTGAATGTCCCGCAATGATGAGCTCTGCTGATGTGATCATAATGGCAGTTTATCACGAGCGTTTCCATGCTTCATTAAGCCATCGTTTCCGACGGCAGTCGTTTAACCAAGTCAGAGGCCGTTTCAAATATTATATGGCAGTTCGAAAACTCTGACAACAGAACTTGTCAAGGTTGCCATAAACTTGATTATACCTACATGATAAGGAAGAATACAGCATGAACCAAGAAAAAAGGTCGTTTCTTCCCAGTTTTCGACATTTCCTAAAGCTGTTGGATAGATGTTCCAAAACTTAAATTCAGTTGTTATCCAAATAAAGTGATCATGGCTTGCTTTAATAAAAGGTGACCTTTATAATAAATCAGTTATGTCATTTCATTATTTATAAGAAGAAACAAAGAAATGTTATTCAAAAGGTTTTAAAAAGTTTAGTTCCAAATTCTGTGATAAGTGGGCAGAGCTTTTCGACAGTTGAAAGCGTGTGAGCTCCTACATGAGTATGCAGTTTCTGATTAAAATTTTGGGTTGAGAGCCATCTGCGCTCACCACTTGCTCGGTGAAGCTGTCAAGGCCATCAGCGGCCAACAGCGAAGTCATTAAAAAAAAAAAAAAAAAAAGCAGTTTCTGAGCATAAAGTACCACAACTATCTTATTTTCACTGTAATCTAAAATATTATTTTGTGTGGCTTACTTTTTCTCGTTCATATTTATTAAGTAAATCCAGCCCAACTGACTTTAGGTTATTTTTTCTTTGAAAATCGCCTTATAAAACTGTTAGCTAGGTTAAAAAGCTTTAAGAAATTGTTACTTATAGCCTCATAGCTCTGCCTTTCCTATTTCATTCTCAATGCTTCACTAGTATACAATAATTATAATTTTATCTTCATTTATATCAAACTGCCAACCTGCGTTTTCCACATTCAAGTATGCTGATATCGCACCGTTGCTGCGGTAATAAATACGAAAAGGGACTTTGTCCAGCAGACAGATATCCAATTATCCAATAAATACACAAACAACAGTATCGTGAGGCAGGCTCTAACATTTCAGGGTCGCCAATGAATAAGCAGAAGATCGCGAATCAGCTGCTTCGAGGCAAGGAGGCGCCGGTCGCGGAGACATCGCTCACAAGAGTAAGCGCTCCGCCCGCCTACAGGCATTATAACTTTGACACGTTGCTAGCGTGAACGGGAACGGAGCTGGAACGAACTTTACTATGGAAAATATTTCGCTACAAGATGTAGTATCGATAAAAAATAACCTTTTGCGTTAAATGTGAACAATTTTTGAACACTACATCGATCGGTTTCAACCGGTTCCAAACCGTTTATTATATTTTTTTGACTGTTCAAAACCGTCAATAAATGCGAAAGTTATATCTGCGCTTTGAAAAGAAAAACCACAAGTTTATTTTGTAAGTTAACTGCCTACACGTTGTTGAAATCATCTAACATTACAAACTTTGTCTATATCAGCGTTTTCATTTACATACATTAATCATTTGGGGTCAATTTGTGGTTTACGAGTTTTTTAATACTGCAGTGATCTATTTTAACTAATATTTAATTTTTGAAGTATTTTAATATTCATTACTATTTCATCAATACTTATATGCGGTCAATGTAACTCACAAAATCTTAATAAAAGCTTATTTTCGATTTAAAATAAACTGGGTTCATAAAACAATAATTCTACAGCGAAATTTTCAGTCTTATATTTGTGTTAAACTCATAAAAGGTAAATCGAACAACGCAGTTTATGTCTGATTAAAGTTTTATAATATATGTAATAAACTAATAGTGAGTAAATTATATAAGTATACTTATATAACAGTAAATTACTAATCCTCCTTAAAATTATACCAGTAGAATAATATATTTTCTATTTATTTGCTTGATTTTAAAACTAATTACGATAATATATGCCTTAAATTTCATAGCAGAAAACCGTAACTCTATAATCTATTAAATATAAAGTAATATGGTATCTAGCATAGATAACATGAACCTCTCGCGCAAGAAACTTTTTGTCTATATCTAGGTTTAAACCATAAAAATAAAGTTTTATCTGTATTATCGCGCTGCTAAAGTCACTTTTTCAACAACTAATTAATTAATATTTATACCTATTATACATACAAACCTTAATAACATAAAACATCTTAATGGTAAATAACCTAATTATGTGTCATAAAATAAAATCCATAAATCCGCCTAAAAACACTAATTTATTTGCGATGTCATTTTAATATTAAATGTTCGTTCATTCCAGTTCCGTATTCTACTAACGTATAGCGGAGAGGCAAACAGGTTACAATACTATTTAAAAAGGATCGCTAACAATTAGAGATTGAGATAGATCCCAAAATTAGAAACATTTTGATTACAAGTAGTTTCAACAGTAAGGTTCGATTACTTTGAAGAGCTTTTCAAGTAGTATTGTAATTTGTAAATTCAGACACAATAAACACAAAAGTGCTGCAGCCTCGATGCTAAAGTTGTATGTTGTACTTTTGCAAATTGGAAGACTTAACACTTTTTTATTTTTAAAATATTATGGGAGAAGTGGCACGAAGGAGCCAGGTTGGAAAGAGCCACTTGCATTATTTGGGTAATTTAGAAAAGGATTTGGTTGGTGATTTTATTTTTAAGTGGCAACACCTGATTTCCTGTAACCCACAAACATAAAATCACCAACCAAATCCGTTTCTAAACCAAAATAATGCAAATGGATCTTTAAAAACCTGGTTCAATCAGAACTTTTTGTTTCTGGCGAGGTTTAACATAACAAGGCGAGGTTTAACATAACAAGTAAAATTGTTTAAAAAATTCAGTATGAAAAGTCTTCTAATAGCAAAAATACATATCCTCGGAAATATGGGTTTCTTCCCATTAATATAAGTTAAAAAAGCATTTATTTGTACGGGAGAAACGCAATGTTTGACGTTGACGGTTTTATGGGGAGAATCCATCAAATGTCATATATTGTATTTCTTTATTGCTGTTTTTGTATGGAACATAACTTTTCAAAAAACAGGTGAGTATATCATTACTGTTCACGTATCTCAAAAATCGTGTAGTGTTTTTTTTCGGTCAGTATTTTATTAATGTAAAATATGCTTACCTAAAAAGGCTTTCATATTGGGAACATAAAAGTGTGTGACACTACGGTAAGTGACCTAGACTAGATGTTTTCTTCTCTTGTTTTTACTTTAATCTAGGTTCTTACCTCAGCAGACCTAGTACACTAAAAAAACGCAAGTTTACACATTGAAAATTGTCGAATTGTACTTACTTTTTCAAGCTTTGACAGGCGAGAACACGCGACTTTAATTTCCGTGCTAGGGGGGCTGAAGTCTTGCTTTAGTTGCCTCATATGAAAGATGTTTTATACAGGGTTGCTGGCCACTTTTTTATTAAGGCGTAAGCTACTATTTGATTTTGCGTCCGACCTTACAGACTTAGTAATAAGAGCTGTATCCCCGTGGTCACAAGTATCCATTATCTGAAGTCAAACGTAGATCAAAGACCAAATTGTGCCTTGTCTCTTTATAGAATAGTGTCCTCAAAGATGACCTACCAGCAAATACAATCAATCATAAGTGTTTCATACCAAAACAGTAATTAATTATTAAAAAAACAAAATACCCGACTGCACACTAAAAAATATTATTATGTCTTTATCCCGTGGGACTTTTAGGATAAAATGTATCCTATGACACTCCCGTAATCAAGACAAATCTAACGATACCTCATACATCAAAATCCATCAAGCCGTTTAGGCTACAGGAGGTCACAAAGGAAAAGACATACATACATACTTACATACACTCGAAAAACATTACCCTCCTTCTTTGGCAGTCGGGTAAAAAGGGTTTGGTTTCTAACCAAAGGTTTAAGGAATACCCTTCTTTTGTATAAATTAAACTTTATTTTTTCGAAATGTATATGCATGTGTTGTTGTGTGTCTAGATGTGTACCAATGACGTCATTCCTGTTTAAATTTCGAATTTATTTATCGTTTTATTTAAATTTATTAATATTATTTAGTGCTTTTTCACTACTGCCTCCTACTGCACTATGATTCGGTACTTATTTTGTAGTACTTAAAGCCAAATATCCCTTGCCAAGGCAGAATGGTGACCATAGATTAAAAATATCTTAATTTATTTTCATTAATTAGAATTTTAATAATTTATATAAATATTAAAATTTATTTTGAAAGAAGATTTTCCTAAATTCAGTTAGTAAAAAGTATTTAGAAGTGTTAGTCCACAATATAGTCTGCTTTTTTATTTATTAAACTTGTTGAGTGTTGTCATGATTCGATCTCTTTGCACGTCTTAGATTTTTTTTTAAACTAATGTATCGTAATCAGACTAGCTTCAAAGTTTAAAATAAATTGAAAAGTCACTCTGTATACAAACTAGTATGTCTATGTGAATATTAGTGTAATAAGTTACTAGATTCAATGTTAACTCTTTCTCGTATATTATCTAGGTTTAGTTTTGGTTTAGCCAAATGAGAATTTGATTTTATAATCATTGAAGCTCGAGAAAAATCCGATAAATTTTCATGAAGTATAGAAATTAATTTGATAAGGTCACTGTATTTGGGTATAATTTATTAATAGTTCATGCATATTTTTATTTGCAACGTAACGCGCTTCAATTTTATAAGTCCACTTCTCATAGAAAATATTTTTTAGCTTTACCGCGTAGTGCACATTGTATTAAATGGATTCTTTTTTATTTCACTTAATTTTCTGTTAACTAACAAACGGGTACAAGTATTGGTTCCTTTACTAACTTTGGTGTTCAGTCATTTGTTTTTGGTGTCGGTACATCTTTTTTTTGGTGTCAAAATTAAGGAACCGTGTTTTTACAGGTACATCTGTAAAACGCCAAGGAAATAAGAACAAAGATTAAATTTTTATTTTAAGTAGCCATTTTTGTGTAAATTTTCTGTATTATTTTGTGATCTTGTGTATTTTCTTAGAGATTTTTATTATCTAAAGTAGGTGCCCTCTATGTTCCTATTAAAGTTAAATATTGACATTTAAAAAATGTAATCTATTTGTGGTATTAGTAAAATATTTTACTATATAAATACCTTTACATTTAATATCAGATTGTATTATAAAGAAACCAAAATAAAAATATCAATATGTAGCTCAGGAATCTCTACTTAAAATAGTACTTAAAATTAGAGGGATTATTGATTTTTTTACATCCAAAGGTAATGAAGTATAATGTACCGTCAGATTATAACGTTATTGTGATAGAAATAAATTATGTTTTTTTATTAATTATTTTTGGTTTTATTTTTTATCGATAGAGCACCTTGTGCATGATAGCACTTAGTGTTGCAAGACACAATGCATGATGCTGGGGTTGCCATAGATGAAATTCATTTCACATTACATCACTTCGGCATAAAATCCAAACTTTTTGAATCTGGCAACTTTAGGAAAAATAGGATCCGGTTACTTTTTCATAAGTTATCGTTACTAAACAAGTAGTAACTACTGGATACTATTTTTCTAATATTCAGTGAAATCCACAAATAAATTTGAAATGAAAAAAGGTCCAATGTACAACTTTAATAACATATAAAATTATATTTTCACTTGCTTATGGAAGGAGCTACTGAGCCCAACTCAGAACAACGTAAGAAAACTTAATATTTTTACTATATAAATGACACTATCACGAATAGTAACAAACAATACACAAGAAAAAAATATAAAAGTGCACTCAAAAGTAGTTTGAATTTAGCTTCAATAAGGGTTTTTTAAGGATTCAAAATGTGTTCAAAATTGTTTTTTTTTTTAATTTTTATTTCTTACAGAAGTTTAAAATATAATAATAACGGGTTGTTGTATCTTTGTTTTTTTATTTTTTAATGCTTCGGCAATGGATAGAAATCACTCATATGGAGAACGCTTTATTTTGTTAATAAACTATTATTATTGATGCCTGATATTTTGTAGATTTCTTTCTATGCAATCTAGATTGAAAGTTCTTAGAAAATACAATTTGAACACATTTTTATTCCATGAAAAAGTAATATGAATAATTTCCCTAAATATGGGGCCAAAAATTATTAATCACGTATAGTGCACCATTAGAAAGTCGTAAGTATTGTTTGAAATATCACAACTGAATTACCGACTACTACAAGTATCTCGGTTACTATGGACTAACGGGGAACGATCTTTGAGTTTCTTTTTCATATCTGTAGTGTTCTTGGAAACTTTTATGACATTGTTTTCTCAAAAATTGTTCATAATTTCTACCAGTATTCGTGTAATGATTAACCTTTCAGTCAAGCTAATGTTAAACTTACGAGTAATGTAATGACCATGATAAATGTTTAAATTCTATCTATTTTTTTATTTATGCTAAAACCAATTTCACAAAAGTATATAACTGTTGAATATTACAAAAAAATCTGAGAAACAATTTTTATCTCAATTCTTTTCCGCTTTTATTTCATTGTATGTAATTTTGTGGAAATTATTCAATTTTAATTCCTTTATTGTCGAATAAAGTACTAAATTGAAAAAATACAATTAAAATTAAGTCAAAAAAACGTAACACTCCACTGTGAGCGCATTCTTATTATTGTTATAACATACATATACGATATGAATTAGTTGTAATGGTAGATTTTTTGTTTTCTCTTTTTTATATTTTGTCGCAGTTATCAGATTTTTTTGTAATTTTTTCTCGGACCATTAATTATTCTGATCAAGCCTTTATTTATTCTGATCAGGTCTTTAATTATTTTAAACAGATATTGAACTGCTAAACTGTTTGACGTAATAGGAAGACTAACATTCCTTCTAAAGCAGTCCTGAGCCCTTGTAGTAGGCAATAGTAACTAAAACGCATAATACTTTAACTACAGTTACAAGTTACAGTTACGTATAATACTGTAACTGAAACGTTTCATGAATTTCCCACAAAGTTGCTGGCGTTATCCACGAACAATTTAAGAAAATCGAATTGGTTGATGTGAGAACACAGTTACATTTGTACAAAACATTCTTCATCATTTAATAGCATGATTGTCATTATTATCGTAAATGTATTTAAAAATAAATACCCACACTGCATGTGATGTTACACATACTTAATTTAAAATCACTTTTTTTGATTAGAAGTAGTTTTAATATACACAATAAACCAATGATAATAGTTATGCCCTATTCTAAATCTTTCGACTAGACTTTGATATTCGACGAGATTATCTCTTACTGTGATTTCTATAACACGAGAGAGATACACTGAGTCTTCTTTCGATGTTGAACGAATGATTCAGAATACGGAAATTCAAAACAAATCTTCTTTGTATGTTCTTATCTAAAGTGTAGACTAACACTGGAAGATGAGTTTATATAACACAAGAAGCAACGAAAAAATGTACCTAATAACACGGTAGTGCCATCTTGATTACCAAATTCAAAATTGATTAAATCTCCTTCAAGCTATTAAAGGTTATTAAAGTTTTAAATACATATTTTCGTTGCTTGTAAGTTTGGAATGATTCCACAGGCATAACAAGACCTAGAGGACGTTGGCGAGTGTTGCAGCGAGGCGCTACCTACGGCAGTTTAGACGAAACCGAGCCCCGTGCGTCTTCGAGCGGCACCGTCAATGACCTCACCAACGAACTATAAAGGTACCTCTGTTGTGCCGTGGTACATCATCCGTACCGCCTTAGTACATCTTGAGCATCATATTGGTACGTCTTGATTATATCAACGTGGTATACATGCAGAGTTGGTACATATTCAGTATCATGTTGGTACATCTTGATTATCACCTTGGTACAACTTTGGTACAAGTGTTAAAATTGGACGTGTCTTAACGAGCAATGGACTCTTTGTCAAAGTAAGTTTTGTGTCACATTGAGTGTGGACTATCAAGATGAGGTTTATGTTGTAGTGATAATAAATTTAAAATATTTCAGATAAGTATCAAAAAGAGACCCCAACTCATCAAAATTGTATAAAGTAATTTGAGACTTGATGAGTTGGGGTCCCAGAAAACATATATGATTAATAAAATCTTAAATTCAACAATGTAAGTACCGATATTTCTACTGATCACACTATATTTAAAAAATCTGGAACCTTCCTTTTCGTGTAGGTATAGTCAAAATGAGAAGAAGGTTAACTGTGATTTACTCAAACCAAAAATCTTGACTGAATGACGTCCAGATTGTAAAGGAGGTACTTAAGTACTTAGAAATTCGTTTGGGTTGGTAGTAATAAACATAGGCTATCTAGATTTAAGTGTGAGCTGCACTGTATGCTCGATAGTTCTCTTATATGAGCTTGAAATGTTTATAAATAACTAGCTTTTGTTGAGGGATACTGGTGTAATTGTGGATGCAGTTCACACTAATTATTGAAGACGTCCCATAAATACGTTTTAAACGATAATTGACTAACTAACAGAGAACTTGATATTGAATGGTTACTCAGACCTTATAAGGATCTGTTTAAAAAAGGTACCTAATGGCAGTATGTTTATTAAAAAGGAACTGGTTCTCATAATTTCGCTATACATGTTTTTATTACTACCAAAACGTGAATTGCTTAAAAAGCTAACTCGGCGAAGGTTTATTAATACGGCGTCACTAGTTCGCGCGAATAGGAGACTGAACTTTTTAGAAGGATAGTGTATGGGTCAACAAAGTTTTAAACTACAATGGTGTTCGAATTGTTAGGACCTAGCCAGTAAAAATTACGTCATTTGAAATCTAGATCGAAGCGAGAGTCATTTAGTCGACAAAAGCGACTGATTTCGAAACCCGAATGGATGATCTTTGTCTTGGATAATAATAAATAATAATAATAAAATCTTTTTTTCACCAAAAAACAGTTTACATTATTGATACGGGGGCTGGAGTCTCCTTTTAAGTTTTTTTAAAACTTGTGTTAGGAGGCACCGCTCTTCCTTTAGGTGTCACATACATCAGGTGAGTAAACTAAATTTTTATAAACAGCTTTTACTTAATTTAAAAATGTTCATGAGTTCAGGCAGTAAAGTACTTAATGATAATTTAAATAAAAAGAAAAAAAAAACAACAATTAGGGTGTGACTGAGAATACCTATGAGTGACTTGTGTGTGTGTGTGTGTGTGTCTGTGTAGGTGTGTGGGTGTGAATGTGTGTGGGTGTATATGTTTATGTGTGTGTGTACAGGCGGGGGTGTTATCACAGGCGGTTTACGGTCAAGGCAACGTTTGTTGAAAAACAGATGTTTTTTTTGTCGGGGTTTGAGTGTAACCATACTTAGGTACTTGTATATGTACTTTTGGGTCTCAAATGTCTTAAATACAGCCAGCGCAGCAATTTGTTTCTGTTTGTATGTATTGTGTTTATCAATAAAGAGTTTATCTATCTATCTATCTATCTATCTAAATGCTGTTTGTGATACAAGGGAAAGTGTAGTACTTACTTCATATTTGCGTGTTGATTGTAGATTATCTTTGTTGATCCATACATGGCGTTGTAAAAGGCTCGTTTGACTTTAGTATAAATATATTAGTCCAGTAAATAGACTTACGTATATTGTAGTATAAAATATAGCGTCAAATCAATTGTGAATTTTAATTGAATTTTTGTTAAATTTATGATTGATTTGTCGAATTAGATTCATATCATTTATCACTATGTACCAATGAGGATTGTTCATTTTCCTCAGGACATTATTATTGTTTATTTCTATTTATGACTTCTTGTCATCTAAAAAAATATTTTATATTGTAACACAGATGATGCACAACTTGACTCTGATTTCAATATAATTTAAGATCCAACGTTGTCTTTTTTTTAGTAGTACGAAAGCGCGGTAAAACGTGGAAAAAAGGTACTCTGTGGTCAAAATTGTCTATCATCTGTGAACTGCGAAGCGTTACAGTCAAAACTGATGCACAACACGTGATGTTTTGAGCCAAATCTCCAACATAATTATTGGAGCAGTGTTGTTGCCAAAAGGACATATCTCATAGTCGCTATTAAAATTTTCCGGAGATGAAAATCCTCTTTGACACTGGCCACAGACGCTTTACGTCTTAGGCCCGCATTACAGAAGGAGACTCAAGTCTTGATCTATACTTAAGTATTGATTGTCTCTGTCTCTCAGTATCAAAATGACAAAGACTTAAGTATAGATCAAGAGTCTGAGTCGCGTTCTGTATTGCCTTAGATGTGCATAATAATATGCAACTTGTAATTTGTTGTTGCGGGCTTTTGTGCATATTTTTTGTATTAAATTCAGCAATAAATGTTGCGTGTCACTTGTTGCCTGCATAGGACTTGTAAATGCTTATCATTAGGAGACAAATGTCTTGCAATACCTACACATTGTACTTTTGTGTGATCTGTGACATCGTATAAACATCTCGTGATGCCAATTTTCTCACATGTTTTGCTATGAAATATCGAGCAACTTTGTAAGCCATCACTGAAAAAAAATATTTGGCTTGGAAATTTGTTTCCTAATAATAATTATCTATAAGGGCGCATTTACTACGCTAATTGTAACGTAGTAGGTATATGATGTATTATTTTGATTTTGGATAAACTTAAAATTGTATATTATTTTATTATGTCTAAATTGTATAATATCTATCCAACAAGGTATATATTATTTCTTAACATTGTTGACAGTGTTAAATATATTATTAGAATCATTAACAATAAAATAACGCAAAATAAATTTAGGTTAAGAGACAAAGTCAACCTTAATATAAATAGAATAGACGAAAAAAAAAATACATATTTAACTAGAAAAAAATATCCCTAGAATATTATCATGTAAAATAATGTAATAATTCACATGCATGTAGGAATTAAGAATGTCTTCTGTGCGTGTGCCTTTCGGAGTCAATTTACAAGAGGTAAATGTACTTCGTCCTAAATATTATGTAAATAAAAAAAACAATATATACTTACTATAAAATAGCCCTTAATAATATCTCGATATAACCAGGTGACGAAATTAATGGCAGGAATTGTAAAATCTTTATTGGCTCAGGAATGTAAAAATACATAAGTACCTACATAAAATTATATAGACTCCTTTCGTGCTTGATGTGTGGATTTTCAGCTATGCCTATGAGCTGTGGAAGAATTGTTATCTTCTATAGTTGTCTGTGTGGTGCTAGATTAATATACTTACTTCAAAATTTCTACCATAATAGCCACTCAATATAAATGAACTAGCTTTCTGCCCGGGACTTCGTTCCCGTGGGAATTTGGGAAAATTATGTAGCCTATGTGTTAATCCAGAGTGTCAGCTACCTCCATACCAAATTGTATCAAAATTGGTCCAGCCGTTTGAGTGTGAAAGAGTATCAAACATCCATACATCCATACATCCATACATCCATACTTACAAACTTTCGCGTTTATAATATTAGTAAGGATTAACTCTATAGCACCACCAAAATGATCTCTAGGTGTGCTAAAGCTATATTTATTATTTTTTCTTTCTGAAAATAATATTTGATATTTAACTTTTTCTGGAAATAATATTTGAATGAACACGTTTTTGGTATCTAAGGGCCTATCAAATATTCCTGGGTTTGGTATTTTTCAGTTATTCAATTTTGAAAGGCTTATACAGAAATGGAAAATTTTAGTGAATTATACCAAGGATCTTTATGTATATGGCGCCTATTATTAGAGGCCCAACATTATATGTTTAGGATCCCAATATTGGCTGTGGCATTATCTTAACTAATGTGCTAATAAGATTAAGATAATATGCTGCGTTAGATAATCACTAAAATTACAAAGATTGCGTTGGAAAATGTATAATTTTTAATAATTTTAGAAGTTACTAACGATATGATTTTTTTTAATGCATTGAATCAAATAGTATATATAAAATTCAGAAAAAAATCATTAATGTTAAAAGTGGTAAAATTAATTCAAATAACAAAAAAAGACATTTTGATACTATCGTTGTAGTTACATAAGTAAAACAATACACTCTAATACCTCTCCATAGATCTATTTTTTGAAGTTTATTGTACAATACAATTTGTATACTTTTATTTATTTTAGATTATTATTTATTTAAACATGTCATCTAATCTAACTAACCCATTTTAGACTGTTTCAATAAAAGTATATTATGTTTGTATATTCTCACGATATTATAATAGTCTCGAAGTAAATAACATTGATTAGAATATATTCCTCGATATTTGTAAATAATCGCTGATGCCTAAAATGTGGTGTTTTATAAAATTGTAATTTGTATACAGGTACTGATACAGTGCGTATAAAATATCATATTGTAAACGCATACTATGTTGACGTTTAAAAATTCTGTGTTCTAGTGTTTCTTAATAAAATGATTGGAAAAACAGCAAGATTCTTTTATCATTATCATGTTTTTGTAGATTGAGAGGTCTCAAATTTCTTACAAATTAAATAAGATAAGTAAGTAAGTACTTTCTTAGTTTATATTTTAAATATAAACTCAGTTTATTTTTTATATTTCGTGTTGCTATGGGACAAAAATGTGAGAATTGCTAACATTTTTTGCAAGTGTAGGCAAGTACTTCATAATTTTTAAATGTTGTAATTTTTATTTGTTATGTTTTTTGAAGCTTTTTAGTAATTTTGTTATTACTCGCAAATATATGAATTTGATATCGACCTCATCTATGACCTTTGTCCAGATTGAGGTCAAGAGTTAACCCATCTTATAATAAAAATTAAATAAATATATAAAATCGTTAAGTAAAAGGAAAAAAAACGAGAAATCGGTTTTAAGTTTTTTATTAAACAATTTAGATAATATGTTTATCAATAACAAATATTTACAAATAAATTAAAAATAATATTCAAGAACATCGCGGTGACTAGATTCATTTTGTATGATTGAGCACAACATCAACATTGCCCGTACATATTCCCCACATTGTCGCATAAGTTACTGCCATTGTATAAAGGATTCATTTGTTTCGTATAAAAACCTGCCAGTTTTTTCGTTCGTTTCAAATAATAATTATAATGATACCATCTCATACATAAAAGAAAACGATAAGGGGAAATTAACATTCCAGAAATCTAAAATAATATTATTTTTAACTCGCAGAAACAGTAAAAACATCTTAACAATATATTATCACTGAGTGCAATAAGAAAAAATAAAACAACAATCGAGTAACATTTTAAAAAAATAACACTCAAGGCTGGGTTCAAGAACTACAATTTAATTTATCAGCTAGCGTTACATCTAAAAATAATATTGTTTATTTTAAAATATATACTTTGTGTTTTAATAACAGGTAAATTATTTTTGGCAAAACAATTTACACATTTTGTGAGCGCATCGTATTTTTAAAATGTTTCGATGCGGCGATGTTTATTTTTGGCGCCATTTTCCGTAATGGCGGAAAGCGTAATTGTAATTATAGACAACATGGCGCGCGGTGGCTTCCCGTGACGTCGTCAGGTACTAAATCGTCGACTACCAGATCGATTTTGTGATGTTCTTGTAGTGCCAATAAGAAAATGCTTTTGGGCCGGCTTGGTAGCGCCCTGTGAGACGAGTCATTGAACGAAGTCCAAAGAGTTCTTTCCTAAATCTATTTTTTCGTCTTAACGTTGAATTGTTATTAATTAACTGTCTTAAAATAGGTGTGTCAGTCGTGGGTCTTTTATAATAGTCTAAGACTATTTTATAGCTCTAAGGGTCCGAAGAGATGTTTCGCTTGGCAGTTGTCCGTTTGGTCCCCTAGGAACTGGGCGAACAGCTCCTGATACCTTGCGATCGTGAGGCCGCCCAACTTTCTGTCGTCGTCCTGAAAAGAAAAGAAAGTGTTCTTTGAAGGTAGGTATAGTCTTTAAATTTAATTTATAAGTAATGCCAAAGATTAACACTTATATTCTTAGAAGTTAACTCGAGATTTCCTCGACTCCACTCAACCTCTGTCATGGATTTTGACGTTTTTATTTGACACTTCCGTCCTCGACTTTACAATTTTCCTCAGTGGAGTCGAGGATGATTTGAGTAATCAATTGTCAAAGTTAAGGTACCTCGCGACCTACCTTAAGATTTTCTTAACGCTTTATTCGATGCTTGAGCTTATTGTATGCTACTTTTTCATATGAAAAATGAATTATTTTGAAGATTTCGTGGATTATCTTTATGATAATAAATCGTTAAAGATTAATATGGAATAAAGATTTACGCTAGCTAGTGCCATCTATCGTCGAGTAGCTGTATGTCACGTTCAAGGAAGCGATCACCGACTTGTCCGGGGCACTCTGAATATCGATTTCAAACGCGAAAGAACCCGCTTGATGAAGTCTAGGCTCCGACCAAATACGCTCCAAACCGTGATGGGCTCCGAACTGTTCCGGATAAAACTGGAAAACCGATTCGCTGCCTTTGAAACCACAGGTGATGTTGACCAGAAGCTCGATCAAGTACTGAGCACTCTTCGAGAGGAAGGCACAAAGCTCTGCCAAACGAGGCGTACAGGCAAGAAGTCAAAACTTTCGGGAGGGACTTTAGAGCTAATGAGTAAAAGACGAGAAAATCCCCCGTCAACTTTGTCAGAACACCGGGCGCTCAACAAACAAATCACGAAACTGGTACGACGTGACCTCCGAGCTTTCAATACGCTCTTGGTTGAAAAAGCAATTGAGCAAAACCGGGGGTCGAAAGTGTTCGTCCAGTCACTCGGGAGAAGCCACCTGACGAAGTTGACCACAGCCACGGGGATGAAGGTCACCTCAAAGCCGGAGATCCTCTCGGAAGTTAAAAACTTCTACAGCCAGCTCTACGCCTCCTACGCACCTCGACCTGAATCTCAAAATAGCGACCATCGAGCTACCCTCACACGCCACTTCACAGAAGACCTGCCCGAAATCAGCCTGAACGAGATCGAGCTGGCCCTTAAACAGCTTAAAAATGGAAAAGCCCCAGGTGAGGACGGTATAACAACTGAGCTTCTTAAGGCAGGGGGAATTCCCGTACTGAGGGAGCTCCAGGAGCTATTTAACACCGTTCTCTTTACCGGGAGAACTCCGCGTGCGTGGAACAAGAGCGTAGTCATCTTGTTTTTCAAGAAAGGTGACAAAACCTTATTGAAAAACTACAGGCCGATATCGCTCTTGAGCCACGTATATAAGCTGTTTTCAAGGGTCATCACGAATCGTCTTGCGAGAAGACTCGACGAGTTTCAACCTCCCGAACAGGCCGGATTTCGTAGTGGATACGGAACCATAGACCACATCCACACAGTGCGCCAGGTTGTACAGAAAACTGAAGAGTACAATCGGCCCCTGTGTCTAGCTTTTGTGGACTATGAGAAGGCTTTTGACACAATCGAAACCTGGTCTGTTCTGGAATCCCTGCAGCGATGCCAAGTAGACTGGCGATACATCGAGGTGCTGAGATGTCTTTATGAAGCCGCAACGATGACCGTCCAAATACAGAATCAGCAGACCGAACATATCCACCTGCGTCGAGGAGTGCGACAGGGTGATGTCATATCACCGAAACTGTTCACTAACGCTCTGGAGGATATGTTCAAGATGCTGGACTGGAAAGAGTACGGCATCAATATAAACGGTGAACACATCTCGCACCTACGATTTGCAGACGACATCGTCATTATGGCTGAAACGCTGCAGGATCTTCAACGGATGCTGGACAGTCTAGCTAATGCGTCTCAGCGTATAGGGCTCCGGATGAACTTGGATAAAACCAAAGTCATGTTCAACGAACATGTTGACCCGGGGCCGGTCGCGGTAAACGGAGTCCCCCTCGAGGTTGTTTCTGAATATGTGTACCTGGGACAGATGCTCCGAGTAGGTAAAAACAACTTCGACGGGGAAGCTAAGAGACGGATACAGCTGGGCTGGGCAGCGTTTGGGAAACTCCGCCGAGTCTTCACGTCACCCATACCTCAAAGCCTGAAAACGAAAGTTTTCAATCAGTGCGTCCTACCCGTGATGACATACGGAGCCGAGACGTGGCCACTCACAGTGAGACTAGTCCACCAATTTAAGGTCGCTCAGCGAGCTATGGAAAGGGCTATGCTCGGTATTTCTTTGAAGGATCGGATTCGAAACGAAATAATCCGTCAGAAAACCAAAGTTACCGACATAGCCCGGCGAATTAGCAAGCTTAAGTGGCAGTGGGCTGGTCATATCTGTCGTAGAACCGATGGCCGTTGGGGCAGAAAAGTTCTAGAATGGAGACCACGAATCGGCAAACGTAGCGTAGGGCGCCCTGTTACTAGGTGGGGTGACGATATTCGTAAAGTAGCGGGCAGTGATTGGAGGAGGAGAGCTGAAGACCGAGCTCAGTGGCGTGCCATAGGAGAGGCCTATGTCCAGCAGTGGACTGATACAGGCTGATGATGACGTTCAAGGAATCTTGAGGTGGCAACTAAGAATACCAAATTCGAGGTCGTTTCGAGGATTTCCTTTGCTGAAGTTGAGTGGAGGAAGTTTCGAGTTAACTTCTTAGAATACGGGTGTTATTCTTGTACCCATTTATGACTAGCAAAACTACGATTTCGATCTTCTCATGAAAGTAAACTAAACTGAAAAATATCAGAACTGGTCTTAGGTACAATTAGTATAAACTTGGTTTAAGAAAGGAAAGTTTTGCTTAATGATTAAAAGTATTCTTTCCCCATCGTTCACCCTTTTTTTTTAGCTAGGTACACGAAAAACGATACGACTCATAGTGGAGAGCCGTTAGGTTTCAACCTCTGAACCCAGTTCCACTGAATGGATTTCCGTGAAACTTTTTTTATTACATTGTTGGAGGTATACATAATAAAGTTTACCCCTCAAAATTTGCCGATCTCAATTATACAAGTATTTAGGAATTCCCATACAAAATAATCATCGGATTTTTTCACCCACTTACAAAGATTTCCACGCAAAATCAAAACTATTGCAGCTGTAAGTTTAAAATTTTGCGTAGATGATCTTCAGGTCTTCAGATATTGTGAAAGCTTATTTAATAGAGATTACACGGAGTTCCCATGGGGACGAATTGTAGGGCGTCCGCTAGTTGATAATATGTACGTAACACCAAACGTACATAACAACTAGCGTACGCCCTACAATTCGTTCCCATGGGAACTCCGTGTTATCTCTTTTAGACAAGCTTCCACAATATTTCAGGATCATCTTTGCAAAATTTCAAACTTATAGCTTGAATAATTTTGATTTTGCTTGGATATCTTTGTCAGTAGGTAAAAAAATCCGACTCTTCTTTTGTATGGGAATTCCTAAATACCAGATAAAATTGAGATCGGCAAATTTTGAGGGGTAAACTTTATTACTATGTATAGCTCCAACGGTGTAATAAAAAAAGTTTCACGAAAATCCATTCAGTGGAACTGGGTTCCAAGGTTTTGACGATTTTTGTTCTAACGGCGCTCCACTATCATCCCTCTAAGCTTTTACCAATCGATCATACGACCTTAAACTTGACATAAGTCATTGTACTCTAATATTTTCTTTTGAAACGAAAATCACTATGAAATATGAAGCGTGTAATCTTAAAAGCGATACCATCCCAGTTGACACATATAAATCTGCCAAGTCTTGTTATTTTAATATAAATTATTTAGACGAAACGAATCGTTTCAAACTCCAAAGTACATCTCAAACTAAAGAATACAATGTAGGGGCATTGTTGGATTCGGTCCAGAGAAAGTTGTTTTTAAATTTTTATTGCATCATAGAATCTACCAATTGTCTAGCTGAAGCTATGCCCATCAACTCTAGGCATTTCACTCTATGCAGACAATGATTACAGGCGATAATAAATAGAAATAATGTTTAGTTTCTTTTTTGTCGTGTTATTACGGGTACTTAAACTGCTACAAGATTTATGGGCTTAAATGACGCTTGAGTGTTTTTAATAGTTTTAAATTGGGTTTTAGATACAAATTACATTTTTATTTACGTAGATTCATTTATAATGTTCGGAAGATCCCTGATTCCAAATTGATAACTTGGGATTTCAAATTGATAACATCTGAATCGCGAAGCTGTTTAACATTTAGTTCAAAACTTATTTTAGAAGTTTACTCATTTATTAATAGTAAAACAGAATTCATCTAAATTCAATCCGCGTTGAAAGCAATAAATCACGCCCTTACCTGTCGAGCGTCGCCATTGACATCAATTTAAATCGAAGCGTTTGCCAAACTACGAATATTCTAGAAGCTAGCCATCAAAACCACATTCGTCGCTAGATTAAGATTTATTTTCATGCCTATTGGTTCGGTTAACGTCGATTTCGATCGCTCGCGAAATCGCCTTATTATACAGGGTGGCCCAGCGGGCGACGTCCAAAAGAAAAATTTGAATGCCCCGTGCCAAGGGGCATTCAGTTCACCCCCGTGCATGTTTCGCAATTTTTTTGTAGTTTAGAAGTTATTACACAAGTTATTATCTACGCCCCTTGGCACGCGGCATCCAAATTTTTCTTTTGGACATCGTCGTCCGCTTGGCCATCCTGTATTGTTATGCATTATTATTATAACATGTTTCAAAAATGTCTAATAAGATCACGAAGTTGTAAATTAGTACTTAATGTTGCGTTCCCTGAAACATGCCGAATAGTTTCAAAAAACCAAATAGAGAGAGGTTGCCAAAACATTCATAAACTGCTTTTTTTGTTTCCATGTACCCTGTCAACTCATGAGTTGCGTCAGCACATCATTTCCGAATGTCTTCAGTTCGGTGACCGCGTTCAGTTTGACTTTGAAGGTTCTCGGTATATTTCCGGCCGGAAAAAAATATAATTCGTCGTTTCAAAATAGTCTTATCAAATGACGACCAGTTTGGTCTAGTGGTAGTGGCACTGCCTCTTGATCGACGGGTCCTGGGTTCGATTCCCAGTCGGGGCAAATATTTGTGTAAAAAGCAAATGTTTCTTCTCGGGTCATGGGTATTTGTGTTTGTCTTTATGTGTGTTCCGAGGGACCCACGACACAAGGGAAAACCTTAATGTGGGCCTTTGAGTGTGTAACGTTAAAAAAAATGCGGAAAACTAGTTGCGTCGTCGACGTATTATCGACCTACCAGATTGTAAAATATTCAGTGGTTTATAAACTGCCGCGTGGCAAATTACAATAGATGCCGTGTGGAAAAGTTTCCTTCGATTAAGACAAAAAATAGCAATTTTTTAAATAAAGTACATATTTTATGACATATGTAAACACAAAATGATTTAACATGCTTGCGACATCCACTAGAACAAAACGTCACGTGGTTTTCAGAATCGACGTAAAAGTGATTTATAGGGCCACAAAATATTTAACAATCGGTAATCATGTCTAAAATAAGAATTTGGCTTCGCATTCGAACTTCCCAAACCTCAACTAAAAAAATATTTTTTCAGTATCAGATAAATTGTTTTAGGCATGTTTTAGAAGTTGGGAACGTACACTTTTCTTCAGTTTAAAGCTCTGGGCTCGGCCCTGTCAGCCTTTTAAGGACCAGTTCTTTATTTTTTATTTTATGGATACAACTACTTCTTTGAAAGGCCATTTCTGAAAACGATTATTGTTGGATTTGTTTACTTCTAGCTCTGTTACTCAATAAAATGGTAACCTTTAAGTAGGCCCCACATTGGGCGCCAATTTGGTTACTTAATTGGCTGTTTCTTATCAGCCTACAGCTGACAAGTTCATTTATTGTCGTCATTTTAGCCAAAAACCTTTCGCAACTAATACTTTTCGACATTCGGGGTCTAGTATGCTTTTGTTGTAGCATGGCAAAAGTAAAAGTCTGTTTCTGCGACTAGAAATTACAAAGTTTACAACGATATGAATAATACTTACATTTAACAAAGAGTTGAAAGCGTCATCTATGACCTTGATGTCTTCAACGACCATCCGCTGTATGCAGTCGTATCTGTACTCCTCGACGCCGATCACTCCATCGGAGTTTATATCAATCATCCTGAAGTTTGATTCGATGAACGCCCTCATCGCCTGTGGGAACTCTTCGTATTTCTTCCCTACGCAGCTGTTTTTCACCGCTGTCTTGAACTCATCGATCGAGATCATGCCGTCCTAAAAATTGAGGAAAGGATTCATGAAGACAATGCCTGTGCTTTGAAAAAAATAAAGAAACAAAAGCGGTAAGCGTGTGCGGTAGCTGTTGCGTGTAAGGCCGGAGGGTTTGAAATGTTACGATACGAAATGTGTTCATCGGAAAATTCAATGCTGAGTTCCTGTTGTGTTGTAACTCATCAGAACGCAAATACCCCAAGAGATTTTCTAAGTTACTAGAGCTTGTAATTTAGGAAAATTATGCCTAGTCACGAATGGTGCAAAAAGTAGTGAAGGAAGGACGTAGAGACGTATAGATCAGCGCGAGAAAAATTTGGTGCTATTCATCCTAGATGCAATATCGCGGTGATGCGGTGGTGCAATGTGATGGGCATAGTCTAGTCTGGTTACTCGTAGTAATGTCTAAACTATATGTAGCGTTCTCAAAGGTTCTTTCAGTTGAACCGACTCAAATAAGAAATTAAATTTCTTAAAGAACGTATCGTAACATTTCAAAATAGGTATGTTCTCGGCGTATAAAAATACAGGTACCTACTGTATCTGAAGTGTCGTAGAGTAAACGGTGTGTTTCTGAAAACCCAAGTGAATCACACTTTATACCGTTAGTCAAAACCAGTCATAGACTCACATGAATTAGATACTGAGATTTGTGAACATAAAACGTTATTAGGGAGAAAGATTTACAACAAATTATTTCAAAATAAAGGTACTTGTGGGTCATGCGCATTCGTATGTGTTGTATTACGATTGTGTAAAATTAAATCAAGCACTCGTGTGTGCTGTATAAGAATTTTTAAATTCCTAGTTGTACCAAAAAAAAAAACAAGAAAAAAAGTTGAGTCCATCCAGCTGTTTGGACACAAGAACAACACGTGCACGCCACTGATATAAAAGTTACCTCTTTGGGTAATCATGACTTCATTGCTGTTGACGGTTATAAGTACGCAATTAAAATTTCACTAGAAATGGTTAAAATAAACCATTTCTAGAGCCCGTATTTTGGGGGAAATTAAATGTACTGTGCAGCAACATTATCAATTTTCGTTGCAGTTCGTTTAATTTATTGATGGGCCGAAACATTAACACTGACAAAGTAAAACGACGCTCATTTCTCATAAACATCTCATAATGTAATGCAAAACCAGATGTTGGACCAAACAATATTCCAATTTGGCACAATCCATAGTGAAGCCAACTAAATTTGATATTTCTGAATTAATGTTATACGAATACTGTACACTGTACATTCATAATGCAGAATTCTTGGAAATAATACTATACAGGGTTTTTTTTTATACTTACTAATCAAGCTATTAGGAGTAACTTTGCACTTCCTAACTATTATTTTCTAATAAAACATATTGCTAACATTTTTACTCAAAGGACCCAAATTAAAGAATACGAAATTTCTCAAAACTTTTCCCAGTTCCTTAAAACTTGATCATTTGACTGAGTTATTTAAATCAATTTGAAATCTTTTAAAAGTAGAGAAAAACAATGTAGAATTAAGTGTTATTTGGTGTTCGATTTAGCCTGAACACTACAGCAAAAAATTTGCAAACAACATTTTTCAGTGTATGTAATAGGAAAAATTTTCCGACCTTGATTTGAGATTTACAAGATCGCCCGAAAAAAACTTCGTGGGTTGGTTTATTTGTAGATGCATTCGATAAACATAGATATCTTAATGTTTTTTGAAAATTGTAACTCAAATATTGCAACTAAAATGCTCGTAGGTACCGAACATTGTTGGAATCAAATATGCACACAGCTTAATAATGATGCTGGTCTTAATTCTTATCATGTTTTCGTTGCGTAGTCATACTGTTTGAAATCTTGAAATTGTCTTTATTTTAGGATAGTTGATACCTATTTGGTTTTACGTGTAAATCTAATAGTGACAGAACTCTTGTGATTTGATTTCGTATCCATTAATTTCCGTCAAGAAGGAACAATAATTATTCCAATACTCAAATAACTGAAATGGGCCTCAGTAGTTATTTTAGAGGAAGAAATCTTAAAGCTGATTAATTTACTTCCTGATTCCTGTATTTCCGTACAATAGCTCTTTCTTTCAAAGTGCAAGGCTACCCTTTTAGCGTACAGGCTGGCATGCGTTTAAAATAATGGAAAGGGGTCAACCGACATAGTCTGGCACCTTGTCGAAGTCTGCTAGTTGGGCGATCTCTTCCCACAGACTTAGCATGATGTGTTGGTACTTCTGTAGACGAGCTGGCGCGCAGTCGCCTTTGCCTTCTAGCACACAGGATCTCAAAGCCAAGCATTGGAAGTCGCGGGAATCTAAGAAACCGTTGTTGTCGATATCTGGAAAAGGAAATTTAAAGTTATTTATTTCTCGTCGAAGGATTTCTTGCTAGATTATTTAATTTAAATGTAACAGTAGGATGTTGGCGACTATTTTTTCAGCATTGATTTGAAAGAGATTGCTACCCTACCAATAAGGCCAGCCACCTTTTGCACATGCTTCTTTTTCGTTTATTAGATTGTTTTCTTGGTAAATCAATTAGGCCAAATAGAGAATGCTTTTATTAATATTCAATATTTATTAAGGCTGTAAAGACAATGTGTGAAGAAGAGAATACAGTCGTAATTAAATAAAATTCCAACATCGCAACAGTTCTGTCACCAAAACGATTTATAAGATGATTCAGACACATATTGCATTAAATTTGGCATGTGTGGAAGCCAAGTAACATTGTGTGGTGAACAATACGCGATCCAATCAATGTTGCAATGGATCAGACGATGCCATTTGGCAGCTGAACCTAGAGACGGAGTAAACAATGGTCTAGTATTCATTTTATAGTAGGGTGAGCCCTTTGCCAAGACCTAGGTCTAGCTTTGCGTAATTTTGATATAGGTTTTTGTTGCTCATACAGTTTTGAAAACTGTAATTTTCCACCTGAACACTTCACGTAAATCTGCCCAAGTCAGCCCGTCAGCCCTCTTTTGGACACAGTGGAAATCTTTTCCGCATTTTTTATTCTATAACAGGTTGCGAAATTTACACGACACAAAGAAAGGCTCTGCGTCGTTCCCGCCAAAACCTCTCTTTTGCACAAAAGTTTTTTTTTGTATGGCACCAAAGCTATACAATAATATTCCAATACAAATAAAGAACTCTTCTAGTATGAATATGTTTAGGAACAAGTTACTGGCACTTCTTATAGATAAGGCGTACTACAAAATTGATGAGTTTATTTGTGACAACTTTTAATATTTTAATTATTTGACATTTTACATTGCTTTGACATTTAATTGATTGACATTTTAAATTATTATTTTATTTGGTAACTTGTTTTATTTTCCATTAATGTCTTTCTTTTGACATGTTATTTATTAATTTTGTTTTGACATTTTATTTTATTTTATGCTTTTTTTTGTGGTTTGACATTTAATTTTACTGTACTTATAATTTTTAACTGTTCACTAATTTTTAATTATTTAGACCCATTATTGTTTAGAAATATTTGCATGCCAGGCAGTGGCCGAATATGACAGAACCACATTTTAAAATAAGCCCATCTTTGTACTCATATTCAGCAAATAAATGATTTGATTGATTGATTGATTGATTGATCCCAAATGGACCGGAAGGACCTCTTGTAAGGCCAAACTAAGCATTCATAGTTTCCATTAACATGCATGAGGGGCAACCATTTAACGTGGCAAGACGGCTTGTCAGACCATGGACGACTGTTAGTGTTACAAAGCTCTAAGTCCTAAGATACCAACGAAAGGAACTGAATTCCGAACGTATAGGGGCTGCATTTTGTTACTCTTTAACTAGGCCGTTCAATAAATCCGTCAATATGTCTAAGACATTCTACCAATCCGCGAGACGCCGCAAATGTCTCAACACACGTGTCTCGCGACAGATTTACCGATTGACGGGTGACGTTGGCCAATAGCGAGTACAATTCAATGCCAATGCGCATCACCGTCTGCAATAGTGATATTGGGTACAGTACAATTATTGCCAGGTTGAAATAGCTATTGGGATTCTTCGCTAATGGAGCACATCGCTTCCTCAATGTCGTGGATTGAAGAGATGGGTTTGTAATTGATATTTATTGTTTTACCATGTTTGATAGGCATATTGGCTTCGGTTTAAGATAGGTCTGGATTGTTTTGTTGTATTTGGACGATATAACTAAAGTACTATTCCGACTCATTAGGTAAGAATCGACAGTAGGTAGAGCATTTTTAATGCGAATAAAATCGGCCTGAATGTAGGACTGAATTAGGTGCTAAAGTCAGGATAATACTAAAGTACCTACGATAATAGATACGTAAGAATTAAACTGTTTCTTAATAAGTAGTTATTTTTTTAGAATCGCTGCCTTAATTACTTACGCCGTATTTGTGAAAATTACATGCATGAATAAGTACCGCCAGGAAATATCGTTAAGAAAGCACAAATTCGCCTGCAAAATCTAACCGATATTGTCAAATAAGTTTAGATCCACTATTTTTTATTAAGAAATATGTACTTAGAACTTGTAAAACATTGCACAAACACATTGCATTAACTTGGTCGTAGTGACATGCATTAAGATCTACCAACAAGCCGCAGTAAACAAACATACAATTATAAATTAATGTATAATAACCTAATAACATAATTTAAAATTAATTAGCTGCTCGAAATAATAATCTCACATGAGCTCGTTTATCCTCGTGATTTATGGTGGGAACATCATCCGTGATTTATTGCGAGTGTAACAATTAGGAGAACATGCTACTTACTATTTAAATTGCGTGCTGTGAAATGTTTGTGTGTATGACATGACTATGGATTGGTGTCTGTCTTGTTTGAGAAATAGACATCAGTCCAGAATCTAAAGGTAGAAACTAATCAACTAATTTCTTATAATAAAATTGAAAAGCTTCTAGATATATATGCATAGGTGTATGTATTTCCGAGCTTATACCTATAACCCCCGACTCTCTTAAAAGTTCGGGTGAATAGGCATCTTTTGGGTGATCTTGCTACATCTTCGACCATGTCCTTGCTTTTGAGCTAGATAATTGTTAAAAGCGAACCCAATCTCCATAAAAATAAAATAAAAATAAGCATAGAGCGCGTATTCAGATAACCTATAGATGTAGAAAATCTCGCAACTGCGTTAGTTCAACTGTCAAGTAGGTGATGGGTGACCAAAGTGGCATTTTATCACGAGCGTTTGCGTGCTTCGGAGGGCACATTAAGCTGTCGGTCCCGGCGACAGCTACGATTGACTACATTTGTTAAATTGACTACTAATTGTCGATTGACTACATTTGTTAAAACCAAAGTCAGAGGCCATTGTGCGGTTTGAAAACTCTGATACCAGGGTTAGCCAAGTTCGCCATACACTTGAAGAAGAAAACAACAATAATCCAGTAAACAAAAAAGGTGTCAATATGAAAACAATATTTTGTTTTAGAAATAGGGTGCGCAAAGTTAAATTTAGCAGGTTAGGAATTGTTCCACGTTAAGTCTAAAATAGAGATGCAGTAAGAGACGGGCGTTGAATGATTGATGTTTATATTTAGAGCTAACAACTTAACTATAGGTATAGGAAGGTATAGCAAAACATTCTGAATGAATGTCAATGCCTGTAGATAGTTGATTTTAATAAATTTGCAATATTAAAGTCAGGTTAATGATAATTAATAAGTAAAAATATGTAATTTCATTGGATATGTGTGTTGTTTGCTTCCTTTTAGTTCAATTTGATTTAATAACATTTATTTTAAAATAAATTCTACCGATACATTTCACCCAGCAGTGAGATGCGGAGCACGTTAAATAAAAGAAAAGTCTGTCGCACTGACTTAAACTTGGGATAAAACTTTTCTTGATCAAAGGGTCCTGGGTTCGATTTCTAGTCGGGGCAAATATTTGTGTAAAAATCAGATGTTTGTACTCGGGCCATGAGTGTTTATGTATGTTCTGAGGGACCCACGATACAAAGGAAAACCTGAGTGTGTGCTTTTGAGGGTGTAGCGTTTTTTATTTATTTATAAAACTTCAGCAGCTAGTCGAGAGTTCAAAACAATTTATATTTAAAAAATAACAGAAGAATCGGGAGGGCTTAATTTGAAAAAAAAACATGAAATTCAAATAAGAAGTACTTACACAATTGATGAAAGAATAAAACGTAATGAGCGACCGAAATATACCTTCGTAGCACAATTCGTAGCATTTCGTAGCTACTCATTGTTGCAATAAGCAGTTGCCCTTCTCTTGTAACCGTAAGGTAATTATTTTAATGAAATCACAAGTATAACATATTCTAGTGGGTATTTTAAAAATGCTTACCCGCGTGAGGGATATTAATAAATAATTTTAGTGAAAGAAAGAATGTTTGGCGCGAATAAACACGCACGACGTAGCGCCGCGCCGCTTTACTTGAAGGCACGATAGCTTATATAGTTGGTTAGAGAACCAGGAGATCTAATCCTGGGGTCATTCAAGTCCCATTCGCGCCGAATATTTTTCTTTCCCTGCAATAATTTGTGTACAACATATTCTTAACAATATTTTTTTTAAATCTTGAAGTAATTATAATTATAGACTGTGTAACTTGTCAACGAAATATTTCAGAAAAAACACGTGCATACAATCATACACTCGTCTTTATTTAACTCGACGACAACTAGTCACATAAATTACCGGTTTAACAACATTCTGCGAAACTTCCTTGATCTTAAAGCAATATGCCCTAGGAATCCTGAAATAGCTTTGTGAATTATTACAGGAAGTCTTGCCAGAACCACGGACGCTTAAATTTTGACACATCATTGTTTTCTTTGATAGTGAACACTTGTTGTTGTTAATTTGGATTGGACATCACGATATCAAAGATTCTAACGTATATTTTAAGTTTAAACCTGCCCATCCTAATTGGCATATTTATTTAATTATCAAAGTTGTCTTAGGAGTATCAAAGATCTATTCAATTTTGGTTCAAGTCCAATGGTTGCCCTATAGCTAAAGTATTTAGGACGTGAAAACAATAAGAAATATTCGAATTAGGTGTTGAATGCTGTTGTGTCTAAAGACTATGATTTTGTTTTGCTATCTGTAGAACCAAACCGAATTTTAGGGCGCGTAATGTATATATTCATCAATAAACCTCCTTTTTTGCAGTCGGGTAAAATAGTCCGATGCAGCAACATAAAAAGATTCCAACGATTTACGTGTAAGTTACGAACATTTGTATGAATACTAAACTATTATGGTATATTTATGTGAATAGCAAACAATTTACCAAACACGATTAGTGTATGCAGATAACTGCAGAAGTGCAGATCTAAAATGATTCCTATGTTAAAGATGCTAATTTGTACTGAACACTTTGGCACAAAAGTTTTAAAAACTTTATAATAATGGCGTTCTTCGACAGCAAAGGACCAAACTGGTTATTCAACGCAAAACCATGCAAAAAAAGTACTTATACTTATAGATGAGTTGAGTATGTAGCGTTGGAAACTAAATGCATTGTTGGACTATCTTCGGGAAGGAATTTTATATGGGGAGCTGAGCCGTAGTCGTGAATCAGAGGGGAAGCAACTCTATTTCTTTAACATTCTTTCACTGTGAACCCATTATTTAGAATGGATAAAGCGTACTTTTAATTACACAATGGTAGAGGTTTTATGATAAAAGGGGCACTCTAGAAATTTAAGAAAGCTAAATGTAAGCAAAAATAATAAGAGGAAAATGTTCTTTTAAATTCATCGATTCTATTTCCAATCACACCTAGCTAGAATTCCAATACCTCATTAACAAAATTAATCATTAGTAATCGCCAAATGGGCTGTTAAATGAACAATTGGCAAGTTTACAATTGATAACATCTATTGAGATTAATTGCAGAAGAGTTTCGAAACTATCTCTTGGTTCAGTTCTACGATTTGAAATAATTTCAAAGTTAAGAGAATTTATTTACGAAAGACAACTCGGCCGCATTGCAGAAACATTCATAAAATTAAAGTAACGTGTTGTGTCATTTTTGTCTACGGCAATCAGCAACTGCAGCAGACATTAACTAACAGCAGTAGGAACATTGACTACGGTAGGTAATAAAGAAGAAGAATTCAGCAACTGAAAAACATGCTAACAGGAAAAGTGTAGGGCTGTCAAAACATGCAGCAATACTGAATAGGTAATATCTTCCTTTGTTTATTTCGTAAACACTCATATTTATGGGTATAGGGTTTGAAGCCAAAGCATAAGGCAATAAATCAGTCGAAACACCTCACTCACCATAAAGAAATCTGACGACGAACGACACTCTGTTGTCCCAGGAGTACGCCATTTTTGATTTTTATTTCGAATTTAAATTTAGTTAGGTGTTAGTGTTGTGCACAGGCACAGTAGCGCGGCGGCGGTTGTTCGGCAACTGCCGCCCGCCGGCCGCGCCACCCAGCTGTGAATAAACGGAATAAAACAATATTGCGGGCTGCGCACGCGACGGTCGCGTCGCCGCCGTAAATATCTTCACTGGTCCCTCTGTCGATTTCCCCAGCGCGCCGTTCGTTGGCAGCGCGGGGGATGCGCTTGACCTGCCTTCGGTTAAGCAGCCAAGATTGCCGTTGCAGCGGGACTGGGTTCGAGCTGCCCAGCACTAGCCGGGAAGACGAGACTGCTGCTGTATTCTATATGTAGCTCAATAGATAAGTAAGTGTTTCTAATAAAATAAATAAATCCGTGGCAAGATTCATTTTTCTGATACGAGTACTTCTCTTATCCTTCATAAGGATTTTTTAGATCCTTATTATCGTTCCTCGTTCCTGTGGGAATTTCGAGAATTAATTAAACACATTAACCTTCCTCTTGCATCACTCCGTCCATTGGTGAAAACCGTATGAAAATCTTTTCAGTAGTTTTTGAGTTTATCGCGTCGGACAGACACGCTGCGGGGGATTTTGTTTTTAAACTATAGTTGATTATTATGTTAAACTTACTTTAGTTTCTAATCCGTTCTGAGATTCATTCATTTCTTACAAGGATAAGAAAAAGTGTAAGAAAATTATCCTCATTCCTCATGAAGGCATAAGGAATGAGGATATTTTGGATCCGTATTTTGGATCATACTAGCATCCCGCCCAGGACTTCGTTCCCGTGGGAATCTCGGATATGAATTATATTTATGTATCTACTCTGATATTATAGAGAGGAAAGATTTGTATTTTTGTTTTTAACGAATAAACTTAATAAAAACTAAAAAAAATTCTTTCACCATAGGATGCTACATTATCCCTGAGTAACATAGGCTACATAATTTTCCCGAATTCCCACGGGAACGAAGTCCCGAGCAGAATGCTAGTGATATTATAAAGATGAAAGATTTGTATTTTTGTATGTAACGAATAAACTTGTCGTACAAGGCGACTAAGGTAAATATGCAAGCAAGTTCATCTGCACACAGAGAAGGAAAACTCTGCAATTATAGCAAAACCCTCGCCAACCCGTCTGCCAAGCGTGGTGAGTATGGCATTTACCCCTCATGTTATTGGGGCCCATGCCCCAGCAGTGGGGACATATATGGGCTGATGAAGATGAAGAATAAACTTAAAACTACTGGACCGATTTCAAAAATTATTTCAACATTAGAATGCTACATTATCTCTGAGTAACATAGGCTACATAATTTTCCCGAATTTCCACGGGAACGAAATCCCGAGCGGAATGCTAGTAGGTAATATAATTCGTTCCTTCCTCGTGAATTGCCCCATTCATTGTTGAAAACCGAATGAAAATCGGTTCAATGGTTTTTGAGTTTATCACGTTCAGACAGACAGACTCTGCGGGGGACTTTAGAAGAAAAAGAAAGAAATAATAACAGTGTAACGTTCGCGACAGATTATTTTTCTTCCCCGTGTTATACGCTTTTGCCCGCTTTATAATATTTCTCTGTTACTTAGTTTAGCTGGAATAGAACTCAGTTTGAGTTAAGCTCGCCATTGTGTATCTTGCTTGTTCTCTGTAAAATGTTCGTTTCTGTATAAAAGTGTAAAAGACTTTTCTGTATAATAAAGTACAACTCGATCAAGCTAAGTTTGCACCTCGCGTCGATTTTATACATTTTTTATTTTTTAACAAAAAAAAAACGTATACCTCATATAATACATATATAATTAGCGACGTAAGTATATAAAATAATAGCTTGGTCGAGTAGTACTCATGTTAAAATATAAAATATATATAAACTTAGCTTGGTAGAGTAGTTGGTATAAATAGAAAACGGTCCCGCATTTTTCCGGGACACCCAAACCCCTCCCTCGGATCAGCATTAACCGAGGCCGCCATTGCAACAGTCCCGGGATTTGAGCGACACGATTAATAGAGAACTAATTAGTGGGAAGGTTATCACTCTTCTATTATTCGTCGATTGCAATCGCCAGTCGACCAATTTGTCTAGGGCTTCGTACATAGCGATGAATAATTGCAAAGTAAAGCGCAAGTGAAGAATGTTCGCGTGCTTTGTTAGACAGTTTCTTTGGTGGTTTTTCTGAGGATCTCTGTTGTAGAAGGTGAGCGTCACAGATTAATAAGAACATACAAGGTAGGTACGTGAGGTAGGATTGAGTTGTCGTTTTTGTAGATTCGCAATTTCGAGTAATCTAATATAGTTTTTCTAATAAGAATGATAGTTATTTTATTATTTTTTTTATAATAAAAATCGTTTATTTCTCCACATTACTGTTTGCGCATTTAAAATTATTACAGGCAGAAAGGGAGGAGACTGTAGCCTGCGCTAGGTCAAAACCTGTGCTGCAGGTCTCCAGGGACCCCGCGTAGCTTAAATTAGGGAAAAAATAATCCTTACTAAAAATAATAATTAAGAAGGTTACAAGAATTTAAACTGTCGCGTCGTAACAACATTTTTAAACCTAAAACCAAAATAATGTTAAGTGTGTGTGTGTGTGTGTGAGATGTGTGTGCATGTGAGCGAATGTGTGAGATTTGAGTGTGTGTGTGTGATGTGTGTGTGTGTATGTGTGAGTGTTTGAGATTTGTTAAATTCGGGAGTGAGTGAGTATGCGGTTGCAATCCAGAACACAACACCAGTTCAGTTGTTCGTCTGGATTAGATATTTTATAGGTTTCAGAAGGTTCTCGGTTTCGTGTTAGTAAAATTTTTGCAGCCAGTCGGTAATTAACCCTTTTCTTACATTCGAATTTACTTAACAGGGATATATTGGTTTCATTATTAATTATATTGTATAAAAATATAGGTACCAAGAAAGACGAAAAATCTTTGAGCAAAACATGTAGATAGGTACGGCTTTAACGGGACATACATTTTTACGTTTTGAGACGCTAACAACAGCATCATATGGCAGGTAGGAGTGCTGCTTGATTATCGTAAACAATATAAAGAGTTGTCTTACTGTCAAGACCTTGCAATTCTCAAAAACTGAGACAGTAGAAGTTCTAAAGGGTAGAACGTGGGTTACTTTGAGGATCGCTCTCTGAGCTCGTTCCAATATGATCAAGTTAGTTTTACAAATACGTAGCTACAAATACGAAAACGCGACTACAGTTAAGGAAAATTGGAAAGTTACGAAAAGAAAATTATAATGTTTTTTAAATGTTCCCTTAGAACAAGCAAAGGTTTTAAAACATAGCTGCCCCATTTAGCGCTTTCCCACGAGATAAGCTTGTTGAAACGGAACGCAGCCACCTGGTTCGCTTTTTTTACAAAAATTAAGTTATCGTACTTATGCCAATGAAAATGATTTTCAAGTGATTTATAATAGTGTGATCCTTGTTTGTCTAGCGAATAGGGTTATTACAAAAATAATAAAACACACAGTTGTCAAACTCAAATGAAAACATTCTGCATTTTCCAGTTTTGTATAATAATTTTCCATAATTTCCGCTAATTCAAGGAATTTTATCAATCAGATTAAGGTCTATTATGTATCTACGCCCATGGAATAATATAGTTTTTATTTTTTTGTTCATATTTGGTAAGTTTTCAAAAGCTAAAATATGAATCTATTATCATTTGCTTTTATCTTGATAAAATTTGACTTTTTGTAGATATTTTGGGTTATTTACAACCTACGTGTAGGTACAGCCTAAACAATTCATGAAATCAAATCAAAGTAATTTACAACGCCCTAGATAAGCTCTATTTAAAATTTAAAAACGGGTACATTTTGTTAACCTATTAAAAAAGATGACCCTCTGACCCTAACGTTTTCAGGTTCTGTGAAGGTCACGACACAGTATGACGTGCAAGAAGAGATCGAAACGTTTCCACATATGGACAATGACATCCCAAACGTGGATGAGTCCGAATCACTTCTTTCCAACGTAGTGTTTGATGTGAACAAAACACTGACTAACTTATACAATCATGTTACCTCGGCTAATGTTACAGCAGAGAATGCTACTCAAAGCGGAAATGAATCGAGAAAGCTGGTAAAATGTAAGGATATAGTCTATGAAGATGAAGAAATTGAACCTACAGTTGAAGTAGTAAATGGAAGTCGCTTAGCTAAACTTCTGCATATTAATCAAGATATTACAGGCAGAGACAAAGAAGCAGATTGTGTTTTGGTCCTGTTTTATGCTAGAGCATGTCCTTTTAGTGCTCATGCAGCACCACATTTCAATGCCCTAGCACGGTCTTATACTAACATTAAAATGGTAGCATTAGATGCTTTAAAATACCATGGGATCAACACATTGTATGGAATAGTTGGTGTGCCTACATTAAAAATGTTCCACAATGGAAGACCAGTGGGAAAATTCAATGGAACAGAGTACAATATAAATTCTTTCAGCAAATTTGTTCATGCTATAACTGGGCTAAATGCTCAGACACTGCTTGTGACATCAAAAGATTTTGAAGGTCCTGTTTCCAGTAATGTTGAGAAAGAAACTGATTATTTCCTGATTTTGTCATGGCTGTTTATCATTGTCTGTTCTGTATACTACTTTATGCAATCAAAGTGGTGGACGATGATTGTTGAGATGATTCAGAACAACTGGAGGGAGTCAGAAGCTCAGCATGAACATACTGATTAAGTGGTTTAATTTTAAGACTTTTAATTTCCTAGGTGAATGTGAGACTGTTAAATAAAAGCTGTTTTTTATTTTATATGTCATCATTTTATTATTATAATAATAGTTTTGTACATTTTATATTAGATGCCTTTACATTGTCAAATGTGGCATCTAGTGGTTCTAGAATCACTGATGCTCTGCCTACCCAGTTAGGAATTATAGGGGTGAGCGTATGTATGTATGTATTGTATATGTGAATCAACCCACTAAACTGAACAACTTTTTGCCAGGAATATAGGTTGGAATATTTAAAAAAAATTGTCTCCTACAATATCTACAACTTAAGCAATCAGCTGATCAGCCTCAGTATGAAAAGTCAAAAAAATTTTTTTAGAACCTCAATAATATGGTTTCCTTAGTGAAAGTTGTTCAGTTCCATTGGTAGAATCACCTCCTAAAGTTTCGTTAACTTATTTATAGTCACACCTTATTTTGCTAATTTAATTAGCATAGATATTCAATTTACTTATACAATAAATGTTGGTTCTGGTTAACATATTTCAGCAGGCATTTTATCACCATGCAAAGCTGCCTGTATATTTCTGGCTGTTAATTCACTCATCACATTCCTGGCCTCGATCGTAGCACTGCCAATATGAGGCAGAACAACACAGTTCTTTAACTTAAACAGCTCACTGTCAAGAGGTAATGGTTCTGGTGTGGTTACATCTAAACCTGCTGCTCTAATTGTGTTATTTTTAAGAGCATCTATCAATGCATTTTGGTCTACAAGACCTCCTCTACTTGTGTTTATAAACACAGCAGTCGGCTTCATCTTTTCAAATGCTGCTTTGTTGAAAATTTCTTTAGTGTCAGGGGTGAGGGCAGCACAGCAAATTACAAAATCACTTTTACAGAGAAGCTCATCAAATCCTACTTTGATTGCACCTATTTCCTTAGCTTGGGGTTTTTCAGAGCGGTTCATGTATAGTATTTGATTTGTGTCAAAAGCTTTGACACGCCTGGCTACAGCCTGGCCAATCCTGCCGAATCCAACAATGCCTACGGTTGCCCCTTCTAGACCAGGTCCGGTCATCCACGTTGGTGCCCAGGAGACCCAGCCCCCAGTTCTGGCTTCGTGCATCGCTTCAGGAAGGCGGCGAGAGGTTGCTAAGAGCAGGGCTAGCTGAAATTAATAAAATAAATTTATTTATATTTTTGCTTACTTTTCTTGTCACATGAGTTATTATTTTGCTTCTCTGGATAGGCTTATATTTAAAAACTCAATCTTACTTAATGCTTGAAGAAGTTTTGCTGTAGCTTAGGGTTTTAGAACTTGAACTTACAATCAAATGCAAACAAACAATCAATCCTTTACTCTGTAAGTATCAGGATAAATAGAGCCTTTAAAAAGATGCTGCAAAAGGTAATCAAAACAATCTAAACAAAATTGTTATAATTAGTTATATTTTTTTATGAGATGGGTTAACTCTTGACCCCAATCTTGACCAAGATCATAGACGAGGTCGACGATGGAACGAGTTAACCCAGAAAATGCCAATTAAGGCACTGGTACTTACAGTAAGTTCAGCAGTTGCTGCTGTCAAAACATCAGGCGTATATCCTAAACGTATTCCTCTTTTTTTACACTCGTTCACATCAATGTGGTCATAACCCACTGAGATAGTTGCAACCACTTTAAGATTCGGTCCAGCTGCATCCAACAGTTCTCTATCAATTTTATCAGTAAGTGAGCAGAAAATTCCATCAACCCCTTTTATAGATTTCAGGAATTCTTCTCTCGGTACTGGTGAAGGATTGTTCCAAACTTTTACGTCACATCTGGAATTAATAGGTTGAATTTTTGTAGTTAATTTTTTTATTTGTATGTTTTCTCTACAGGAAATGAGAAAAAAATAATATTGACTCTATGATATAATAGTTAAAAGGCTACAGTGGGTAGCCTTTAATTTCCTTCAATTTTTAAATGTAAGTACAAAGTGTACTTACATATCTGTTCAACTTAACCTATACTTATAAAATATGATGACACTTACTCATTTTTAAGCAAATCCACGCCAACCTTAGGCATGTCACTGCGAGAAATGTACACTGAAAACTTCCCTGAGCTACTCATGGTCCTGACTAACGGCTTTGTTAGTCTAAAACGTAATAGGCCGGTAGCAACTTTATAAAACATCAAGTTAAATAGATTTTTTCTTAGACTGCCTACTTCCTCTTTTTTTTGTAGTTTACACTTATCAAGGTTGTTCAATTCTCCGGTAGCCACTTAGGAGGAGTGGCTTGGGACTTAACTTCGGCCTCACTCTTGAAAAACGATGGTTTTGCCACGTATATTGTGACATGCAACGCCGCAACTGTAGCTATAATAACTTTGCCCTTTGTGGATGAGATAAACGAAGAAAGGCTCATTTTATCACAGGAGAATATGTTACGTAATCAACTTGTTTGCAGGAAATAAAATAAGACGAAAATCAGCGAAACATTTCGTGCGGAACGCCTGATAAATTAATTATAACCTTGAAATAGAAACAGCTGACTAGTGACAGTGACATTTGTAATTTCGTTTAAAATTTTTCTGTAAAGGTATGTAAAGATTAATTTAAAATAAAGAAGTCAAGTCAAGTAAAGATTAATTTATAACATAGTTTAGTATTAATAGTAATAATTTGATAAATACCGAATTACGACTTCATTCTGATTTTAATGTTTGAATAGTTTTATTAATTAAAGATTTTTTACCTGAGATTCCGATTTTTGAACGACATTACCAAGCAATCAAGCAATGCGAGGGTCTTTGGCGGGAACTCGGCGTGAGCGGTTGCTTTGTCAATTGAATTTTCGTTTTCTGCGTGAAAAAGTTGTTTAGTGTGTAATAGTGATAGTGTATTATGCAGTAAATTGACTAAAATTCGTGTAGTGATGAAAAATTCAAGTGATAACAGTGTTTCTGCTCCGTTTGGTACCGACAAAGATCCTCGCGGTTATGCTTCTCGCCGCCAGTTTTCCTAAAACAGACGCTATCCGGTTTTACGCAGAACATGAGAAGCTTAGGGCTTAGGTTAAGTTGAAGAAAGAAGATTTTTCACTGAAGACATGGCTGTATGGACATAGTTTCCTTTGCCTTTCCCGAAAGGGATAAATTTAACAAAAAAAAAATCAAGCAACGCGAGTTGATAGCCTTTGAATCTCTTATTGCCGCCTTTTTCTTTTACACATATGAGAACGTGAAACTTAGCATCTTCTTAGCACGTTGGACTCTGTAATCTATTTTCATACGTGTAAGGGAAAAAGTCGCACTTCGCTGGTCCAGTAGCAACACCAGCGCAACGGTAGGTGAGCTGGGAAATAAAGAGGGACAGAATGCCTTCTAAAACATCTATACTAGAAAAGTTCTTACTAACTAGCCAGGCCTATTCTGGGAATCAATTCGGAATTTATCGTCCATGACTTCGATTTGTTCATGGTTTTTAACCAGTGTTTAATTAGGCTATGTTATGATTTCCACGATGTATTATGGATGAGACTAATTAGGTTTTTTATGGCATCACAACAGATGCCGTTACGAATCAACATGTGCTGCTAATCGGAAAGTGGAGCAACGTCATATACCGTGGATGAACCTCGATATGAACACATCGTCTCGTCTCAAAACAAACCGGCAACAGTGAAACTTTTTTCTTTCGAGTATTGCAGCTGTATAACCAGTCAGTCAGCCACTGCGCTCGAGAGAGCACGAGTGGTGACTGTTGAGGAACTTTTTTTTACTTTTTAAAGTCCAGTGAGTAACGGACGTGGTAACTTGTGAAACTGCCGTTTTTATGCGAATTTTTGACACTGCTCGTGGATTTCGTGATGTACTGATATTGCGGCTGTCGGATGAGGTGTTGTAAGGTAAGGCTTTGTTTCAAGTTTACATTGTTACACTGTATTGATCATTTCCTTATTAAGTAGATATAAACAATGTCTGTTTTTGACTTGAACACTATTTACGGAAGTGTACCGTGAAAAAGTTTTCTCTTTTTAACTAATAACTTTATAAAGCAGCCAAGATATTTACTAAATATGGTACATTATGATTACTTATATCTTGGTCCTTCGAGCCGGACATACCATAAGTGAGAAGCCGTTTGAAATACACTAAATAAGGGCTGCATGTTGGACTTGCTATCCCCAAGTACATACTAAACAAACAAATACCTTTAAAAAATGTAATTAATTCGAGCAAAAGTTAGGTAATTCCGACCGAAATAAAATTTCAATTTAATCTAAGAAATTAGCATAATAAGTTAAGTAAGTGATGTGAAAGTTATGCATTTTGGCAAAAAATGCAATTTCGTTGCACGTTTCATAGTCAAGGTTGTAAGTTTCAAAACTTGAGCGTTAATTGGGAGGAAACTGTGAAGAAAGAAGGTAGTTAATTGTTTACTATCTGATAAATCTAACACGCCTATACAATTGCAAACGACCGCTAAAGTTTTATGGCAGAATTGTATGAATACGAAAATTGCCAGTTTTAGGTGCAGTTTCTAAATAAGATGTTTGAGCACATCTTACATATTGAAATATTTAAGCCCTGTTCAAAGTAATTTTGTTGTTTTGTTTTTGTTAATACGAGTATCATACAAATACCCTCAACCCATCTAACAGGCTCAAAATGGAAAACCCCAGCGACGAAATTTAAACGATATATGCTAAAACGGTCCCGAAATACTCAAAAATATATGGGTTGACTTTAAATTAGCTAGTAAAACTTAAGGGGCTATTTCTCTTTATGGAACTGAACAACTTTCACCAGAAAACCTATATGAAATTCTCGAAACAAACTCTCCATTCTACTTCTTCTCTCCATACAAAGGCAAGTTAGACTGATCGCACAAGTTGAATGGAGAGGCGAAATCTTATTTTCGGAAAAAAATCTGAAAATGTCTTGAAAAGTTGTTCAGTTTAGTGGGCTGATTCACATCTTTCATTTTTTATAGCTAATTTAAAGACAATATTTTATGTTTCCTTGGTTAAAACAAATGTATAGAAACATGTTCGGTTAAAATGGTCGGTTTGAGTCACGGTTGTGCCAGCCATCGGCGGCGTTCCCGTTGCCGCATCATACTACAGTCATGTTGTTAATTCGGTCGTTAACGAACCGTCTTGCCTTGTCTCGTATATAAGTCACCGCTATTCACTTTCAGAGGCCAGTCGCTGGTGTGGTATGCATGCTGCGAAGTTTTGTATTCAGGGTTGCCAGATGTTGCTTAAACTTTATAGAATGTTTAAATCTTGGGAATTAACAGAGAGGTTCACAAGTAATTCTGTAGCCGGCACCTCATTTGTTTCTCTTTTACCCATCTCTAAGGCTGATTGGAAGAGATCCAGTTATTTATAGATATGTCTTTTAAAATCATCTGCAAGAGATTACAATAAAGAGTTTGCATACATACAGAATTCTAGCATAGGGGCTCGTTGGGTTTTGATTTCTATTGATCGCAGTTCAACATACATTACTTCTGTATTTTAACCTGAGATGTAATCAAATTCAGCAATGTACGACCACTCTACAACGAATACATCGGTGGTTAGCATAGAATTTTTTTTGTGGTTAAGTAATTTGTTGATGGAATACGAAAGTTACAGGGCCCAAAACTCCATGAGCTCTTGAATTTACATTGTAAAATTTAGAAGGAAGGATCATTAATGAAGGACCATTCATTTAATTAACTCTCACACTTTCAAGTTAAAATTGCGCTCTCAGTATACAGTGTCCCACGGCTATGCCACATGGAGGGAAACTAAATGGGACATTTACTGAAAATGCAGTTTAAACAATTTAAACTGCATTCATACATTTTTAAATAATTGCCTGGTTGAACCGGGAATTGAACCCGGTACACGAGAAAAAAAATCACCTGTAGTTTTATCATACCGATGGGAAGGTTTCATCATAAGGATTATTTTTTGCTAAGTAACATAGCATCAGATATAAAAGGAAGGACCACGAATTTTAATTTTGAATGTAAAATTATGTTCCGAAAAATGAGAAGCTGACTCATTTTGAGCTTTTTGATAAATTATATTAATCAATTTGGAATGTAAAATGTTAAAATTCATGGTCTTCCTTTTATTTCCGATACTATGTTACTTTGCAAAAAATAATTCTTATGATAAAACCTTCCGATCGGTATGATAGAACTACAGGATGATTTGTTTTTTCGTGTACCGGGTTCGATTCCTGGTTCAACCAGGCAATTATTTAAAAATGTATGAATGCAGTTTAAATTGTTTTTAAAATTAAAATGAAGTCTTCTTTCAGTAAAATGTCCCATCTGTAATAATTAAGGTAGTTTCCCTCCATGTGGCATAGCCGAGGGACACCCTGTATACTTTACTGAGAAATCGTACAATAGCCAATATGCTATAAAAGGAAAAATAAGGAGAAGAAACAGAAGAAGAACTGTGCCAACCAATCTATTAGTCTGTAAATGCAATGTATTACAACCCTGCCTTGTCTAACTTTCATCTTGTTAGTCTCATTTAGTTTCTGAAATATTAAAACGCACAAAAATCATTCTGGCGACGATCGGAAGGCGATATGCTTACGCCTGAAAAAACATTGCACAGACTTTCTACAACCAATTAGAAGATTCACACACGAAAGTGCACTGAAGTTATTTAAACGGAGGAATTGCGCTAAGCGAGATTAATGTCCGGATGAGAAACGAAACACAGTTTACTTTTAAAAAATATGTTCACTTTTTTGCCTTGCTTTCTTGTTTCAATGATACGCATGCGTATGATGTCTAAACATTTTTACGACGACATTGAAATGTGAGAAATTTCAAAAACATATTTTTATAGAGCATCAAGTATGCGATTATAAATTTCGTTTTACACGAAATTGTTTTTTCGTAGATATGAAGTAAAGTTCCTTCAATATTTACGTCTGGTTAAGAAGAGTACCAGTGATGCAACCCTGCAGTACTCAGTCCTTCATTACTGCTGACCATTAAGTCAAAAGTAATCGATAAATTTTTATTATTATCGGTAGACTCATAATATAACATATTAAAAGGTACAAAATTTAAACAAAAACTCCTCAGTTAATACCTTGTAGGCTAGTGACTGGCAATCAAATGCTACGTTGAAGTCACACCCACATTTTTGCTTAACTAAGCTGTCAGGTAGGTTCGGCTTGGATGCCTTTGAAACCGCCTGATCACGTAGGTATAAGGTCAATACTGTAGAGAACACAGGTAGGTACCTGCCGATACGTTATTCTTATGGCCTGTACATAAGTTATGTCAGTTTCAATAACTTATTAGATTTTATTACTAGCTATAGGAAGGATATTTTAGTTTTTTCTTGCCTTCATTATAAGTGCCCTTGACAAATTAGAATTTCATTTTAATTTTACATGCAGGCAAAGAGAAATTGCAGTGAACGACAATTATTAAACAAAATAAATAACGGAATTAAATAAAAAGTTTTCCTATCTTGCTGGCAAATCTTGTGACTAAAAACAAAATTAAATGGAACGAAATACATATTGTCGTATGGTCAAGTCTAAGCGGACCAGTACAGTACTGGTAACTGAGGACTGACGCAAAGACGCCGTAGGGGTATCCCTAGGGAAACGTTGCATCAGTCCGTCAGCCAGTCTGTAACGGAACTGCCTGTGGGTGAGCATACGGAGAAGCGGTTGTTGCTGGTATATAATGAAAGTGTTTAGAATGCTAATATTAATAGCCTTCTAAACACTTTCATGTACCATTTCAATCCCCGTTTCCTTTCTAACAAATACATGGACAGCTTTTGATCTTTCAAATCAACGCCACCCATGTATTTGTTGTAATCAGAAACGGAGATTGGCTTCTCCATATCTTCACCCGCACGCCTACCGGGAACCATGCTGGCATCATGAAAAGTTGAAATTGTGGTGACTAACTTAACGTCTTTCCATACTGTGAGACTCACGTCACCACAATGACAACTTTTATGATGCCCGCGCGGCCATCGCTCGTTGGCAGCTTTAATCAGATCGGGGACATGTCGTCTCCGTCTCTTTAAAGTACCGATCACGTCGGTGGCACGCTCTTTCAGATACCTAGTGAGGGGTAACTGGTTGTACCAGCCATCACTAGGCAGTGGCCGACGTCAAGGAACCCTTCCATAAGTTTCAGTACTACCTTTTCGGTAGTGGCCTGAAACCCATGGATTGGTCCCTCGTACATCTCAGAATTTTTACCGGCGTATATTATGCATCTGATATCTACAATATGGAGAAAAAGTTTTATACCAACATTTTGATTATTTATACATTTTGTACGGCCATTTTACAACTTGTCAATGTATTTTTGATGGTTAACATGAGTAAAATTTACATACCCGTATATTCACGGCTGGAACCGGAAAGTCAAGTCACTTCAGTGTTTATTATCCGTTTAGTAATGAAAGTGGTTTTATTGCATAATGTACTCGATCGAATGATGATGTGATTTTATGTAATTGTCAATCACTTTTTTTACATCCTTGTGTCAATCAGTTTTGCAGCTTTGAATTCGGCTGTCGGATTTTCGATAAGCATCTCTCGTTTCCTCGCTCTATTTTTTTATTAGTTTTAACTTACTACTAGTTAATTACACATAAAGGAATTCCAAAATTTAATTTTAAAAGTGAAATAGTCGCAACTCTAGTAATCAGTTGAACGGTTTGACATCTACAAAATGAAAGTTTCATATAATTAATATGATATACTTGTCATATTTGTAATAGAGCTGTGCAATAAGATAAATTTTATTTAATTTTGAATTATTATTTTTTTTGTTTTTTTTTGAAACACCTTGTATAGTATCTCTTTCTGATACGGTGGTTACGATACTAGTATTTGGGTCGGCTTCATTTTCCATCTCTCCCATCCCAGCTGCTCCATCCCACACCCCCTTTCGCATCTACATGGATTACCGCAGTGGCTTGGCTAAAATGTCCTGCAGCAGTACCGTTGGTTGGTTAAGTTATCTGAACTAATCCGATTTTTCGGGGTGACCGGTGATTCAAAAACATTTATTAACCGTCATATGATCGAATTAGTTGCGGCTATGACTATAATGGGGTAGCGACTGATAATAAGTTCGATGATTTATTGTTGGTTCATCAATGTTTGGGTATGATTTATCTACTAAAGAATTTTAAAACATTATCGCATGCAGAATGGTTGTCATTATATGTTACTAAGTATACAGGGCTTTAGGTATCTCTCTTTCAACCTCTCGGGTGGTTAATCAGTCCATGAAAGTGATCAACTTCCCCAAGGAAAATACGAAAAAAAAATTGATCCCCCATACAAAATGCGCTAATATACGCTGATGAAGTTTGTATCGGAACTCAAACTTATTTTTCGTATTTTGATCTATGTTCCTTGGGAAAGTTGTTCAGTTTCATGGACTGATTAACCACCCGAGAGGTTGAAAGAGATATATCTAAAGCCCTGTATATTCGCTTCTCCATCAAACTTATGCGATCGCTGATTGCCGAAGTATGAAAAGTTCGACTTTTCTTTTAAGAGATTCATAATGACCCCTATTATGTTTCGCTAATTTAAAGCCTTTATCAAAATGTGAGAAGTCCAGCAGGCCGAGTACGATAGTGACAGCGCCGCGAAAACACCGCTGTCCTATGTCAAAATGTCAACATTGACAACGCCTTGGTGCGGGAGCCTTGCGCAATCAAAGTGAAGTTTCAGCGTGAGCCGAGCGCGAGTTTGTCGTTATCGTGCTAGAGCTGTAGGTTTGCGATACTGTGGTATTTGTTTGCTTGACTGGTGAAAGAAAATAAAATGTTTTCTCCAGTAATTTATATGTAAATGTGTCTTGTGTCACCCATGCAATAATATGATTCTTCTTCTTATCGTGTAGGTAAGTCAAGTGTGTGGCGAACTTGGCTAACCCTGGTGTCAGAGTTTTCAAACCGCACAATGGCCTCTGACTTAGTTAATATGATAGATAAAACCAATTTTAAAACTAGTAAATAACTCTGCGTAGGTATTTCCAAAATAAAAATATTTTCAAATGTTTATTTTTGTAAAAAATCCATAAAGTACAATTAGTTATCGACCTAAGAGATAGTTTAGCTCAATAAGTGTTTAGTTTTCTGTGTCAAGGTTTAAAATTAGATTCTATTGTTGATTGATAAGTCATGTGCCTACACTTAACACGCCCATTTAAGGCTAAAGCTAAGGTAACGATGTTCTAATGATAGATTTAAGTTAGGAAGGCTTTGTCGTTTTTAAAAGTAAGGATTTTATAAAGGATTTTATCATTAGAATCATGATGTGATTCTAATGATAAAATCACAGTAACATTTATACAGTTTTGTAAGTATGTCACCCCAAATTTTATTGCCGAGAAACTATATATTTTGTGCTGTGTGGTGATCGGTTGAGAATAACACAACCCCATTTCTTTCCATTGGGTGTCGTAAGAGGCGACTAAGGAAACACAAATGAGACCTGCCTCTTATTAATCCACCCAGGCAACGACACCTCAATTTGTTCTGAATCTGAGGTGGCGTCCCATGGTCTCATGCCGTGTGGTATTAGGCTCTGTGAAGGGCCGTCTGGTTCGCGACCAACCTCCTACCGAAGCCCGACGCCAAACAGCTTGCTGTTCCGTCGGTGCGTAGGAGCACCAGTGCCATAGGCATTTTTTGGTTTAACTCGCTCCATCGTCGACGACATCTATGACCTTGGTCAAGATTGAAGTCAAGAGCTAACCTATCTTATAATAAAAAATAAAAAAGAATCCAAATTCTCTAATAAAAATTCTTTTCGCTAACTAATTTGGAATCGCCCAATATTAACTGCATGTCCTTTGCAGTCTGCATCAATATACTTATTTTGTTCATAACCGCAGCGTCAAATGACCACAGACACTGCAGTTATAATTCCAATGGCGCGTAATCCCATAACATTATCCATGGCTGTATTTCCCACGTGTCCGTTTATTCGTTCCGATTCGCTCGACTGAGCCATTGATAACGGGGTATGTACTGTTAACAAGCCAAGTATCACAACAAGGTAAAGCGGTAAAGAAGCTTTTAGTGTTTTACATAATTTTGATTGCCTATGGAGGTGGACAGAGCATAATAAAGTTAATTTTGCAGTTAAAAAAAGAAAAAAAAAGAAAAATTTAGTCCCATTCTTAGAGCCCATCCCGAGTCGTGCTTAAGGGATCTACTCTGTATTATCTACGACCAAAATTTGAAGCGTTCTTAGCCCAGTGGCGCTATGTTAAGCAACATATACACCGGCAGGGAACCTGATGGGTGACCAAATTGGCAATTCATCACGAGCGTTTCCGTCTTTCCGTGCTTCGGAGGGCACGGTAAGCTGTCAGTCCCAGTCGTTGTCGATTGTCTACAGTCGTTAAAACCAAGTCAGAGGCCATTGTGCGGTTTGAAAAATCTGACACCAGGGTTAGCCAAGTTCGCCACACATTTGACTATAGCTACACAATAAGAAGAAAAAGAAGAAGACCAAAGTTCCGAAGCGTCGAGAGTCAGTAGGTACATCTCTATCTTGCGCGATGGATCTGTAAAAAAAATCATCGACCACACAGCCTAATAGACGCCTAATGCGAGGCGAACACTTTCTGGCAACAAGTTAGACTTATACGTCTTACTTAAGACACCGGTCGCGAAATCTGCTTTAGTATCGACCACATCCGTGACCCGTGTACATCTCGTGCGTTTATTACAAAATAAAATACGAAAGAGGAGAAACATGGCTCCCTGTATAATAAAATGGTATGGAAAATGTAGCCAATCACCTAATTTCATAAAAGACGGCATAACTTTTCATAGGTAAGCCCATTTCAAGATTATTATTGTCAAGAATCAATTTATTCAGAGCTCAGTACGCTGGTTTGAATCCGTAACGAAAGCATTTGTTTATCAGTACATCCTTTTCTTTCAAATACGAATAAGTACTGCTTATCCTTTCTTGGATTACTGTGACCTTGGATCGGCCAATCAGCATGCATTTCTTCCTTCTCCCCCCGCCCCTCGCTTACCTCAGCGCATTGATGACAACCGCCCCGAGCCCCGACCAGCAGCGCCACCGCCTACTGTACGCTAAGTTTGCTAAGGGGCCATCCATAAATTACGTCAGAGTTGTTATTTTTTTGGGAACTCAAAACCCATTGTCTCAACTAAAGTAAAAACGTAAAAAGAGTGCTTGGGACTGCGGAGGTTAAGTTTTTCGTTAAAAGTTTACGCGTTTTGATACTCATAATACATTTTGAAATGTGACGTCACGAAACTTATGACCCCTCCCACCCCCTTGTCACACAATGTCACACTTTGTCGACCCCCTCCCCTCCCCTTAACGTGTGACGTAATTTATGGATGGTCCCTAACTACCTGGCAATTTTACATTCAAGGTAGCTGCTATCAGAGGTTTCGATATTTCTTTTCGTCATCTGAACGGATGAAGCATTATCATCCCACTGACATTGAGACGCCATTCGTTAGTGAAACAGCCGCGCAGCAGATCAAGCGTGATGATGACAACAAACTCGAGCGGCTCGCCACTCGGCTAGCGCTGAAACTTCACTTTGATTGCTCGCTTTCTGGCGTTGTCAATGTTGACATTTTGACATAGGACCGCGGCACATTACGCGTGCTGTCACACTATCGTACTTGAGCTGCTGGTAGGTAAATTAGGCGCGCCATAGATAGAACATACATACATACGCTCACGCCCATAATCCCTAACGGGGTAGGCAGAGCATCTGTGGTTCTAGAACCACTAGATGCCACGTTTGACACAAATGGTGAGGGTTACCAGATGGAACAAGTTGTCTAATGGTGAGAGGTGGTCAGCCTTTCGCCCATTATACAGCAAAAACCTCGCATCCCTCTTACAGACTTTTACTGTATACCTGGGAAGAGTAGGTAGCTGGCACATTCTATGTTTTTCTTTTTCTCCCAGTCCAGCATGGAAGGAAAATGGAATGATATAAAATTGAATGATATAACAGTGTCTTTACTTTAAATATTATGTTAACTGCAGAGCTGCAGTTTTGTGACCAATGACATTGTCTTTATAGGAATTTTCCTCCAAGGATTTATAAATACAGGGTGTAAGGTGCTTCAGACCATCATTCTAAATATTCACAAATAATTTTAAGAAAAGAAGAACCCACGACCCGAATAACGGTACACGGGTAAGCGGTAAAAAAATACTTCATCATCATTCTGAATTATTTTTTCAGGAACAATTTCAAGATGATTTTTACTTTTTAGTATTTTCTGCTTTAAGATTATATATTTACTCGAATACACACTGCATTTTGCAGTGAAAAACAATAATAACATAGTAAAACACGAAAACCACATTGTATCCTAACAGCGGCACGCGCGGCGGCATGGTTTTGCGGTACTTTGCGTAGTGCCAAAGTAGGTAAAAAACAAAAACTCCTTAATTTTATGTTTCCCGGAAAAAAGTTACTTACTTGCAGCCGGTCATAGATTCCAGTAGTTAAGTATTTGCTAAGCTGTCCCTTATAATTATAACCTGTATGGAGGAAATAAATTGCATAGGATTTATGCGTACGAGGTTATCATGTTGCCAGTGCCACTTACGGCTATTTATTATTTATGCGTGCTAATGCGTGTTTGGTAAGAAGAGTCGTATAGTTAAAAGAAGTGAAAAGATTTTTAAACAAAGTTTACTGTTTCCTCTCAAAATAAAAATATAATAATATTCTTTAAATAATTTCCACGCTGGACTGGCAGCGACTGATCAAGAGTACTGACCGCCCTAGGCTAATTACGAGGACGGGCCTTTTGCCTTTATAGGCCTTTTGCCTTTATAGGCATTTTCTGGGTTAACTCGCTCCATCGTTAACCTCATCTTTGACCTTATGGTCAAGATTGAGGTCAAGAGTTAACCCATCTTATAATAAAATAAAATAAAATAAAAACGGGCCCCACCAGGTGTGTTACATAGTCAATATTGAACATAGTCAAATATTGAACATAGGTCAAAATGCGAAAAAAAAATTTTGATCTCCCATGCGCTATTAAGCTGATGAAGTTTGTATGGAAACTCAATTGTTTTTTTCATATTTTGACCTATGTTCCTTGGGAAAGTTGTTCAGTTTCATGGACTGATTAACCACCCGAGAGGTTGAAAGAGAGATACCTAAAGCCCTGTATACTTGATGACAACACGAGCCATAGAAAGACTACCACAAGCTACAAAATGATCCTTATGCTACATTTATTCATATATAAATAGAATATATATGAATAAATGTAGCATAAGGATCGCGGGCGGAAAGCTAGTTGAAAAAACCGGGTACTTATAGCATGATATAAGCAAGTTTTTGTTAAAGTCTCTTTAGATATAAAGTAATTAAATACGGTCGATGCGCGCTTCCTTTGCAATATGTTAAGGTCTGTATCAAGGTTTCAAACACATGCGATGTCGATAAATACTTCCTATTTCGTTCTTTTCGTGTAAATAATTATAAAACAATTCTTTGTTGTCAGGCAACTTGGTACCTTACAGACTAACTAACATACATGTACAGGGCTTTAGGTATCTCTCTTTCAACCTCTCGGGTGGTTAATCAGTCCATGAAACTCAACAACTTTTCCAAGGATCATAGGTCAAAATACGAAAAAAAAATGTTGATCTCCCATACAAAATGCGCTATATGCTGATGAAGTTTGTATGGGAACTCGAGGAAGAAAAGAGAGATACCTAAAGCCCTGTATAAATTATTATAAGTATAAATCTGCCATTGTGGTAAAAGAATAAGCCAATCCCCTTCGAGCAACTATGCGCATTGCCCATCAGGGTGCGCTGAGTATGACGAAAAACTACCTATAGTACGCTATTCGGGGAGGCTCTTTTTGTGGACCACAAGAAAGACCACTATCACTCGGAGAGTCTTTCATCTTGACACGATTTCGCATGGACAATTTGGAAGTCCTTGCACCGACTCCGAACCCAAGTCGGCCGCAGCGAAGATCATCGGTTCGGGTGGGGTTTCACTAACGACTCCAACCTCCGGTGTGAGTGTGTCAAGCCAGTACAGACCATTCTCCACTTGATCTTATGCTCTCATGCTCCGCATGCCTAACCAGGGAAGAGCTCATGGCCGCTGACAACAAAATTGTAACAAAGTACGGGCCAAACTTGTTTGATATTGCTTGACACGAAAGAAAAGGAAGACTTATAATCTTAACTTAAAATCACGAGCTACGCAGTGTACGCAGGGATTTCTTTGTCGCCAATTATTTCAGCTAAATGGTCCCCCATAAAGTGCGATCAAACACGTAGTATTATATTTGATCTCGCTAGTCCGGTAAGGTTCTAAAATGAGCTGCAGCTCAAACACAACGTGAAAACATCGCGGTCAAATGTCAAAGAAGCGTCGAAATAACAACGCCCTTTAGAGCGACCAAGCCTTGACGCGCGAATTTGTCGCGAGCTGTGCTAGCTGTTATGGGCAATTTACTTGCAGCATTTTCACAAAACCTAGATCTTATTCATCTCTATACATCAGCAGTTTGATATCAGTGATCAGCAGGAGTTTGATGCAGAAAAAAGTTACATAACTTTTCGCGATCATTTGCATTTTATACAAAACTAGGGCTACCGCTTCTTGATTAATTTTTACCCATATTAATGAGCTATTACTGCAATAAAAAATTTAAATATAGATTTGAATGCTGAGTCAACAAACCGTAAAAACATTGAACATGTTTCCTAAACGTCTTTCAAAATTATCGTTGTGAAAATTTTGCACTTTATATTAATAATACTGAATTATCTCTTATTTTGTTAGTAATATTAACGTTTTTGGTAGAGCATCCGCATACTTACCATGATGTGCTTTGCGTCTATTCCACTAATTTTCAAATTTGAAACTGCACGGCAAAATTGTGTTACCCTTGCCTCCTATGTAATAATAGGGGGCAATGGTAATTCTGGGAGTGCCGTGCCGTGCCGTTCGAATTATAAAAAGGCCATGGCGGTTGGATGACAATGGTGACCATTTTATCTGTTCAGATGACGACATTAAAAAGTTTCGAAATTTCAAATCAGCAGCGCCACCGTCAACCGAACGTTAAGTTGCAAACTACAGACTTCTAAGCGAGAGATACCGAGTTCGATCCCCAGTGACCTACCAATGACTCGTTTTTTGTGTTAAGCGCATTAGTTGCACACTAACCGATGCTCTCACGGTGAGGAAACCGTCACATTCAGGAGACTGAATGTGTAACCATGATCCAATCCGGTCAGTTTTCCCTGTTAGCAGGGTCACGGAGATCAATGATTTGACCTGCCACATAATGATTTGACCTGCCAAATCCTGGATCATGGTCGAGCGTACCCCGAATGAGAAACGGAACTAAGCGCTGTGAAGAAGATGCTGTCATGTGTAAAAGAGGATACTGGAAGACAGTTTACATGCAATTTTCGTTCTTAAGCGAACGGAATAAACAACAATGTCATTCAATCATTGCGCTGATGTCATGTAACAATGTCAGACGCGACACATATTAAACCCGATAGGGTTTCGGTGTCATATTATATAGTTCTTATAATATTGTTAAAATGCTTTCATGAAATAAATAAATAATAAGAATAACTTTATTTGCCAAATATGAAAATACAAATTACATGAACTTTCTGTACCCCGTGATATTTTGTAAACTGTGTTAGGGGAAACAGTGTCTTTCCATATATTCGTACATGTTAGGAGTAGTTATTTGTATTTTAACAACTGGAATCTTCTTCTTCTCGTGTAGGTATAGTCAAATTTGTGGTGAACTTGCCTGCCAAATCCTGGATCATGGTCGAGCGTACCCCGCGAATGAGAAATGGGACTAGTAATAAGTATAAGCGCTAGGAAGAAGAGTAGAGTTACATAGACTACTTTTCTGCGCGAACGAAGTCTTGAACATAAAGTTAGTCTTACAATATGGTAAACTGTTAACCCTGCGCGCACTCAAAGTTTTAAGCGCAATGATTGTCCGAAATTCTGTAGTTTTGTTACCCGCACTTCCGGTCGCTCTACATTTTCGCAAAAAATAAGTTTTTAAATGCACTACAATCGAGCGAGGTTATCTTTGTGGCACAGATTTTAAATTAGTGTTCTTTTTAATTTTATTTTTACATGAGTCATTCGTTTTTGACAATTTAATAATATTATACACGCTTTCGCGCTTTAATTACTTAACCGGTCCTCATACAATTTTGCCTACACGTTTTCAGGGATACAGAAAAGGACATAAGATACATTTTATCCTGATATTCCCACGGGAACGAGAACTTTTGCGGGTGAAACCTTTTGATAATTTATTTCATGTGGTTCTCAAAAGAGTAATTAACACTAAAGTTAAAAAATATATATCACCCCTGATTTAAACGGCTGAACCAATTCTGATCAAATATAACTAAGAACCATATCAATAACGTCGGCTTTCAAACCAAAAAACCGCAACGAAATCGGTCAATTCGTAAAGGAGCTACGATGTCACAGACAGACACACAGATATATAGACATACCTATACATAAAGAAAAATAAAAATTTGTAAGAATATTTATTGTACAATAAAGGATTTACATAAATACATACACACAGATACACACGTTAAACTTATAACACCCCTCTGTTTTTGTAGGGAGTTAAAAATCAAACATCTAGCCGCACTGGACTCGGTGGATCGCAGAGCCAGGAGGCTCATTGGTGATAAAAAGCTGGTTAAGGATAAGCTACAAAGCCTAGCTCATAGACGCAAAGTAGCTTGCCTATGTGTTTTTTATAGGATGTACTTCGGAGAGTGTGCTCAGAGGCTACATGAGCTCATTCCGCCTGCCCCTTTTTTCCATCGGACGTCCAGACGCACTGCGGGGTACCACCCTTATCTTGTCGAGATCCCTCGGATACGTACTGAGCGCTATTCTTCATCTTTTATATTGCGCACTGCCAGGGAGTGGAATTCCCTGCCGGCGTCTGTATTTCCGAGTTCATACAACCCAAATATCTTTAAAGTACGAGTGAATAGGCTTCTTCTGGGTGAGCTCGCTACATCCTCGACCACGTCTTTGCCCTAAGCTAGATTGTGGTCAATAGCGAACCCATTTTTAATATAAAAAAATCTTATATCGACACTTCATTTTTTTTCTGAATCTGAGGTGTCGTCCTATGGTCTCATGCGGTGTGGTAGGCTCTGTAAAGGGCCGTCTGGTTCGCCTGCTGTGTTCCGTCGGTGCGTGAGAGTACCAGTGCCTTTATAGGCATTTTCTGGGTTAACTCGCTCCATCGTCGACCTCATCTTTGACCTTTATGGTCAAGATTGAGGTCAAGAGTTAACCCATCTTATAATAAAAAAAAAACATCTTATATCCGGTTTAACTATCAGTCTGTCAATCTGTAGGATGTTCACTGTTCATACATAACTCCCATAAGGTTATTGACTTTAACTTGAAACGAATGTTTTAAGATCTACATCCCTGATTTTACTCACTTCTTTCCCCATCGAAAGTACTCATAAACTCATTTTCTAAATCCAATCTTATTTTGTAGACAGTAAAGTTGGAGTTGCATTATAAAGCGATGGTTTTAAAGCTGTTTTATTGTAAAATAGATGGTATCTGCATACAATACTGCCGGGAAGTCGCGTGCGCATAGAATGTAGCATACAAATGGTTCAATTATAGAAATATACAAATTAAGTATAGTTTGTGAACCACTTTACAAAAGACTGCGACATTTTTCCAGAAAAAATTTTTTTGAGTGCCAGCTGACAGCTTGTCCCGGGCGTAAATTACCAAGTACTTTGACTAATTGACCACCCCATTAGGGTAGCCACCTCAGTGTACATTGCTTAACCTAACTGATAGGTTCTGAACAGTGAGTGCGAGGGCTACAAGGGTTTTTAGCGTTATGTTTGGAAGTTTGTAAGTAGGAGGTTATATCTGAAACTATTTTTCTGATTTCAAAAATCTTTCACTGTTTTATATTAATAGTGTCCGGACTGTCCGGCCGAGATAGAATTTTCAGCCGAAACATAACTCTCGGCCCTGATTTCAGTTTCGGCCAAAACTATAGCATGTTTCATTGATTTTGTATGATTTTATCTAGAATATTTTTTGCACGTATTAAAAACGGAGCTCGTGTTAAATGAAGAAAAAAAGGACATCAATTAAAGGTTGTAAGGATTAAATTATTAACATTTATTGTAAGTAAAAATTTTCAAAAATTAAAATTATCTGAACTACAGATATGCAGTCACGAACCGATACATCTGCCGATTAGATTTTTTTGAATTTTAACATTTTACATTCCAAATTGATCAATTTAATTTATCAAAATGCTCAAAATGAGCCAGCTTCTCAATTTTCGGAACATAATTTTACATTAAATATTAAAATTCGTGGTCTTCCTTTTATTTCTGATGCTATGTTACTTAGCAAAAAATAATCCTTATGATGAAACCTTCCCATCGGTATGATAAAACTACAGGGTGATTTTTTTTCTCGTGTACCGGGTTCAATTCCCAGGCAATTATTTAAAAATGTATGAATGCAGTTTAAATTGTTTTTAAAATTAAAATGAAGTCTTCTTTCAGTAAAATGTCCCATCTATAATAATTAAGGTAGTTTCCCTCCATGTGGCATAGCCGTGGGACACCTGTATATGGGCTGGTAAAAAAAAAATCCTGAAACTCCCACTCCGCTTGTTGCGTAAATAACGAAGGAGACATGCCATCGTAATCAGAGCTCATGTTAAAAAGGTTACCCAGAACAATTTCTATGGAATTCCCCGTACCATCAATGCAAGAACGTATTACGGTGTGTTAGCACTACGCAATTGTTCACTTCTTCCACTCCATCGTAATCTTAATTGCTCTTACCTTTTATGTACAAATGTGATAATAGCAACAATACATTTCCGCGAATAAACTGCTTTATTAATCGACAATCGTATCTAATGACAGGACTAAAAAAAACTGGAACCCAATATAAGTGGGTAATGAGATTATTCCTTACTGGCCCTTTCCAGACTCGACTTACATAAATACGAAACCAAAATTCCCAACTCGCCAAAACTGTTATAAAAACTTTGAAAGGATTCAAATTTCAACTGTCCGGTGCAGCGTAAACCGATTTTGAGTGTAAAATTATTATTTTAGTTTATTTTCGAAAGCATTTAAATGATTACAAAACCAACAAATTAATAATTGGCACTGAATCACATAAGTCCCTCTCCAAATAATTGCTCAATCCAATGCCGAATCAACTTTAGTTACAACATTCATAATTGCATTTAAAAAAATAAAAATCACGTCCAAAAATAATAATTGTAGACCTTAGTAAGTACTTATTATAAAAGAGAATTTCTGCTACAGTCGTGAGAGCACGATCTGTGTTGGGGGTCATCCATAAATTACGTTACACGAATTTCATGATTTTTTGACCCCCCCCCTCCTTGTCACAGCTGGTCACATTTGTAAGACGGGGAGTGACGTCACATATTTTCCATTTTTTGAATTTTTCTAATAAAAGCAGTAGTTAGTATAGTTGTTTTTTTTTGAGAACTCAAAACTCATTGTCTCAAACAAAGTGAAAATGTAAAAAGAGTGCTTGGGACTGAGGAGGTTAAGTTTGTCATTAAAAGTTAACACGTTTTGGTACTCATACCACATTTTGAAATGTGACGTCACGAAACTTATGACCCCTCCTACCCCCTTGTCACACAATGTCACACTTTGTCGATCCCCTCCCCTCCCCTTAACGTGTGATATAATTTATGGATGGTCCCTTGTGTATAAAAAGTGTGACCCTTTCGAACCCGGGGGGCTATTCCGTAATAAGGTGAAATGATTACGATTGATCTCAAATTTGTCATAGGCTGCGTTTCTGAACAAAGTAATTTTCACTGAACAAAAGCAAATGTATGACGAATTTGAGATCAATCATAATCAAAATCCAAGTCAAATAGCTTTCTTTTGTAGAACATTCAGGATGTTACTTAAATAAGTCAAAGTAGTGAAATACTCACATATTCGTTCTATTGACTCTACGCCTATTCATTCGCAAAGGTGCAGTCTTCTCCCGAGAAGAATAGGCAAGAAAATCGTGATGATTGCGATAATTCCTGGAAGTAACTGAATTCCCGGTTTGCTTATTGAGCTTTCTGCTTTAAATGTTTTCTGAAAACAGTGTTTTCTTTTTAAATTAATTATTAATTTGTTTATTTTATGGAGGATAAAAGTGAATTATTTTAACTTTTTACAGTAAAGATAAAGCCTTCGTGTTAACAACCCTCAGGTACTTCCTTGTCCTTACTAACATGTAATATAAATGTGAAAGTGTGTTTTTTTGTTTGTCCTTCCTTCCCGTTATAACTTAGTGACGGATCAGCCTGATTTTTTGCGCAAAGATAGCGAAGATTTTTTAACATTTGGAGTAAAAAATATCATTTTTTTCAAACATGTCACGATTATTCACTACCATGTAACAAAGCTTTAGTACTGTAACTTTACTAGACTCAATGTTTATGTTATACAATGTCATACATTACGAACCAATGTTATACATTATACTCGTACATTATAGTGTTCAATGTCCTTTAAACACATCGAGGTCGATTTAATAACATATGACAGGAAGTAAATGAAGTAAAATCATAATCAGATCATCATGATCATCTGATGATAACACGTGAGCTTGTTAGAATGGAAACTTTGCCCATACTAAATGATTTTGTTTTTGTTGCCATCAATTGATTCAAATGTTTTGAAAAAGCTAATTGTTTTATTTGTAACTACCATTTTTGCAATTTTAGATGTGCATTTATGTGGTTAGGCGAAAATATGTGCATGAAATCAAAAAAACTTCGCCAAAAAAAATCACTGACAAAACCACTCACTAAAATATTACGCTTTCTATCATCTTATAATAAAAATAACAAAAAAATCCCAAAAAGCTTGATAATAACTCCATATAACTGTAATTTATCGGTAATTTCAAACTTGAAAGAGTTCTGTTAGAATTTCTAGTCTAAAATTTTAGATTTTCATGTGAAATAAAAATTAATGAGTTAAGACCAGAGTGTCAAAGTGCATCAAAACTGCAGTTAGTATATCGTGGAAGGAACTGCGTGAAAGTAACATAGATTAAATAATGTAGAGTTGCATAATTCTGAGTAATTACTGTTATTCATCATATCATAGTATTTACCGAGCGGAACCATGTCTAATAAGATAGAGTAATTTATTAGTAACTGCGCGGTAGTTGCGTTTTAGGTTTGATTGAAGTTTAGATTTATTGTCAGTTTGATAAATTCACAATTATTATGATTAATAGTTGGAGACGCAGGTAGATCTCAATTTCCTTACGCTCTTCTAATTTATAAAGGGGAAAGTTTGTTGCTCCTTCCTTCACATTTAATCTTACAGAGCAATTTTTTTTCTCTATTAGATGAGATATGTTTAAAGGCTGGAGAGTTACACATGATTCATTTTACACCAGTACGTTTCAAAGTGTGGGTCGCGACATTTGTACCTAGGCCCTACACAACATTATGAAAATTTCAGTGAAAAGGCTATGCCTACTCCCTGTACAATAATGCCTTTCGCATTCCAATACCATATGATAAAGCTTTATTTAGTATACAATTACTATAACTTTATTACTCATTACTTTACTTTACTACTTTTTATACCGCGCCTGGACTCTTTATTTAGGTTTTTAAAATCTCCAACGTAGGTCGTAGATTTTAGCTAAGGGGTCTCAGGGGCGGGCCTAAAGGGGTCGCGAATTTAAAAAGATTAAATATCACTGTTTATCTATCTATCAGTTTTACATATATACTAAATTGCGGGCGGAAAGCTACTACATTATGTAATTATAACTTATGTTATAAGTAAGCAAATAAAGGCACTAATGACAAGAATTAGTACAAAATTAAATCACTTGCATTTAAAAAGAGTTTTTGCAGTGGTAACGAGAGTAGCTAATTTAACAATATTAGCTAATGTTGGGCCACCGGCGTTGTTGCCACGAATATCCAGGAAAATCCTTTTTCGAGTAACTTGCGGATTCAACTCAAAACGTGCTAATAAAACTAGGAAAAGATGGCATAAAGTCCGTGTTACTACCCATATATAACCACAATGGTTATTACCAACCAATATAGTTCGAACCCACAATATTTTTGTTAAGAGTCAATCGCTATCATCAGTAAGTAGAATGTTAACATAATCATAGAAATGTTAAACTGGAACTACTGCTGTTGTTTTTCTTGCTTATTTCCAATGTACAACGTTGTGTGTGTGATATTGTTGTCCGGAGAAGTATTAAAATAACTTGATTCACTATTAAAATTATTGTATTTCTGTCACTAGACTGTAGAATCTGAGACCACAAAGCCACTACGGAGTGTGTGTTCGTTTCAGAACAACTGCTATAAGATGGATGACCTCTGTCGCACGATATGATTGATCAACTTTATGACATGGGTATGTGCGTGGCGCTAGATTGCAGCCGTCAACTGTCAGATGATAACCCACATTGGTGCAGTTGAAAGGGTTATAATGGCTGACAGGGGGTTGATGGCCTAGCTAGACGAGTCACATAAACAATCATAGTACGATTGTACAGCGAACATATTGGGGATTTTGGATGTCAGTTCAAAAAATAAAAAACTGATACGGTCATACTGTACTGATTAAACTAATAAACTTTTCCTAGGTATGTGACTCATGAGCCGAAAGTTGGCGTCTTTTTTGTTGAGATTTTCTCAACGTTCTGACGAAACCATGACACTTTTCCAGTTAATAAAAAACTTAGGCAATTAAAATAACTGTAGTTTATAAATCTAAAATTAAAAATGTTGTCTCACCCCCGATATTTATCACTTATAATAAATAATAGAGGTATAACTTTGAGTGGCTTAACCATTTTGATTGAAATACAATTCGCTAAGAACCATTTCGATTACGTCAGCTTTTTGACAAAATTGGTCTATCCGTTTAGGAGCTACGATGTCAAAGATACACAGATACATACGTCAAACTTATAACACCCCTCTTTTTTGTCAGGGGTTAAAAAATCCTTGAAATAAGAACTTCGTTATTTTTTTTGAAAATTGATATTTTTTGATATATCTTACAACTTGCACTGTAGCTGGGTATACATACGTTTACGATTGAATATTGTGGACCGTATGGCCTTTCACTAAGGCATCTTTATATGTACGGAGAGCCGCACATCAGGTAGCCACACTTGTGCATTCTGTGCTGTTGTGATAAGAGCGCTGGCCTCTGTACAATATCAAAATGTCACTGTCTAAAAAAACAAATTGTTTACATGTTGACCAGATTTGTCGTTCAACACAGCAAAACACAAGGGCTTTTTGTTGTCGTGTTGTGTTAGAGGCAGCAATAACATGCGGTCAGATATTCGTGATATGTCGAGCGGCGGAAGTATGTCGGTGGGGGATTCTGCAATTTTTTGTACATTTGTGAAAACGTCACCACTTTGGGATTAGCAGGTCAATCGCGCTAAAAATTAAACGCGGCCACATAACATCTTTTTGACAAAAAAGGTTATCGCGATTTACCATTTTTGTCAAAAAGTTGATAAACAGCGCCATTTAAATTGCGTTTCATGAGGTTGACAGAAGTGGTATTGCGATAATGGAGTTAAAAATTGTCATTTTTTTGCGCGATTACCGGGCAAATATTTTATGGTTGTATTTACTCTATTGTTTAAATCAAAACTGCGTGAGCTTGCTACATACTCGACCGTATCTTCGCCCTTGTACTAGGTTGTGGTCAAGAGAAAACCAATTGCTAGTAAAAAAATTGTATTTCTGTATTCCTATTATAAGAGAAATGTCTGTTTTAAAACTTAAGAAAATTTACAGATCGTTGTTCAATGTGGTCAATTGTACAATAATTTAAACGTGTTTGCTTTTATTGGTACAGTTAATGTAGATAGAACATATTAGTAGTCACTTATTATAATGGTGGATCATCCATATATGTGTGTTATGAGTGATCGTTACAAATCACACGTAGAAACAAAAAAAAATGATAGTTGAAAAAAAAATTCCAACTAGGTACAGAATAACCCCACCGACTCATACGCAGACATTGCGTTCTCTTCTCTTATTCCTGAACGCCATCGCGCCAGTCGACCGAGAGCGCGAAGCCGCGGCACGCGTAGCGCGCGCTTTCACCGTTCGAATTTCAAATATTGGCGGAACAATTAAAAATAAAAAGTTGATTTTTCTTCGGAGTTTTAGAGTTCACTATTAAAAATTTTGTAGTTGTGTATTTTTGTGTACATGGATTTATAATTTCCGAGGATAGTTGCGACTCTACTTTTTGGTAAGTTATTTTCAAAATTTTAAATTCACCTTTAATTTTTTTCTACTTACGAAGTAACTCGTAGGTAGTTCAATTATTTTTCATTTAAAGGTGTCGGTTAACATACAAACCAATATCGACTGCGTACAAATTTTTACAATTTCCTAATTGGAAATTCGTAAAGGTTGACTCTCCATTCAAATTGAAATTTCACAGCAATTAATTTTGTTCAATTGACATTATTGACATTTTCTATTAAAAATGATCAAAAGCTGGTTATTCTTCATGGGTTACTTAAGTAATTTAGCTGCTAACTCTTCGTAGGCATACTGTAGAAGCCGAGGATTTTTCGGTATATCTTTTGTGAAAAGCTTACAACCGAATTTCATTAATTTATTTATTGTAAAAAAAATAAGTTTGTGTTCGATATATTCTTAAAACTAGCCCGGGACTTCGTTCCCGTGGGAATTTGGGAAAAATCATGTACCCTATGTTCATCACAGATTAATGGTGGAAGAATTCTAATGGTGGAAGAATTTTTTAAATCGGTTCAGTAGTTTCGGAGCCTATTTAATGCAAACAAACAAACAATCAAATCTTTCCTCTTTGTAATATTACTATAGATTATTGTCATATTAATTACATTATTACATTGATAAGCATTTATATTATTCGTATTTTGCATTTAGGTAATTATAATATTCTATGTCTTTATAATCTAAAAATTCACTGAAACTATAAAAGCATTTCTTTGTCAACATATTTTTAAGGTCTTTCTTAAATAAATTTGGTCTATTTTTAACCGACTTCAAAAAAGGAGGAGGTTTCTCAATTCGACCGTATATATATATATATATATTATGTATGTCCGCGGATAACTTCGTCGTTTATGAACCGATTTTGATTATTCTTTTTTTGTTGGAATACCAAGGTGGTCCCATGGTAAGGAAACCAGGATCTGATGGTGGAATCCTGAAGAAATTGAGGGAAACTCTCGAAAAAATTGTCTTTTTGGGATTGAAGTCGGTGACTCTTACGTTTTTGACGTGGAAAATTATCGAGCTTCAATTTCGCAGGCAATTTGTTAAAAAATATAGTAACTTGATTTAAAACTCCGTGTCTTACTACATTCAAACTTGGTGTGATGAGTGATCTGGTACGTTCTCTAGCATCTCTTTCTATTGATGTCTCGCAGTGATGACGAGTCTTCAGAAAATCAGGGAATGAACTGCTCAGCTTGGGAATGAACTGCCCAGCTCTAGAGTTATTTCAGATTTAGTTAAAATTAGAACATAAGAAAATTTGTAGTGCGATTAAAAAGAGCAACCTAACTGCCGTACTCAGAGACGTCAATTAAAGTTAAGAAGTAATTAAATGTCATGCTATCCTTGTTTAAATCAACAATATTGAAAGAGACAACATCAGAGTTTAACAGTACTACGGCAGTAAGAGTTTCTTGCCTATTTTCTGGGGAAGACTGCACCTTTGCGAATAGGCGTAGAGTCAGTAGGGTCAAAAGAACGAATGTATTTAAATCCTTTAATGTATGTTTGTATGTATTTTATGTAATCTTGACTTATTTTAAGTGGCATCCTGAATGTTCTATAAAATAAAGATTTTTGATATTCTACTAGGTTTCCTCCCGCGGCTACGCCCGCGTGGACTACAGGTTATGTCGTGCCCAACTGTGGGATAAAATGTACCCTATGTCCTTTCCCAGACTCTAATCTATCTCTGTACCAAATTTCATCAAAATCGGTTCAGTAGTTTAAGCGTGAAAGACGGACAGACAGACAGACAGACAGAGTTACTTTCGCATTTATAATTTTAAGTATGGAAGTATGAATTCTATTCAGTAAGTAAGATCAAAATATAAAGACTAGTTAATATTCCTAGTCTAGCGAAGTGTTCTCTACACGATTCTTGTGGCGGTATTCTAACGATATCAAAAAACCTGCCAGATGTTTATTTTTTAGAAAGTATAGTCTATCTATAACCAATTTTACAAAGGAAATTAAACATAAGCACTCAATAAATTACTTAACAAATTGTCACTTATAAAAATATGCGAATGAAAGTAAAATAAAGAAAGTGAACAACGATGTTTAGAGGCTATTAAGAACAATCATCCATACAAATGTATAGGTGTCATACATTTTGAATGAATCATTATAAGCCTTGTTTGATAATCTTTAACAATGGAATAAGATATTGATAAAGTGGATATATAAAAAGGTTATTTACATAAGTATTAAATAAAATAGAACTACCAATGGTTTTGCAAAATAAAACATTATGACAATCATAAACGTAATAAAACACATAAAAAAATATGTTAATTAAAAATATGAAATGAAAAGTATTTCGTAACAAAAAAATGGTTATTTCTGGGATGAATAAATGTAAATATTTTGAAATTTATTGTTAAGAGGCTGTAGCTCACAACAAAGAATATGGAGATCAGTTTCCAAAGGTTTTAAATTGAAGGTTTACCATAACAAATATCAAACATAAGATAGATTGAAATTTAATTTCAGAAAAAGTAAAAAGTATTTATTTTCGTGTTGAGATGGGAACGTGTCGAGTTGGGAATAATTTTACTCTAGATTATATTAGATTTATTTAACACATAATGTACTCGTAGCAACAAATGTCAAGTTTATAGCCCATAATATGATCGTCAAAAATATAAATTATTAAAATTACAAATAAAGTCAAATACTTAATTTAAACAATGTCAACTAAAAAAATTGCTTGTATATAAAAGTATACTGATATATAAAAGGACAAAATAAATATGTCAAAATATGTCGAAATTATTTATTAATTATCATCAAAATTTTATGTCCAAATATTCTGAAATTGAATAAAATTCATGTTCCAATCGATAAACATTTTTACAAAAATGGTATTCAACTCCCGAACCTAGGCAGTTACAAGTCTAAAACTATTGCCACTGACTACCAATTCTCCCTTTGTTACCATATAATTAGCTCAATCCTATTATGCGACATTTTTTATCAAGTAAATAATAATTCACAGGAAATAGGTACAAAACGTTCATTGTATGATTGTCCTCATATGTGTCCTATCGTACGTTTTGTATGAGTCAGGGTAACGGGAGTCCAAGGTCTGAGGCGTGGATGGCTTAATGACTTCATTGGACAAATAAATTGCACTTATTGGGTTTTATGTATTGAGCACTTTAAGAATGTTACCGTGAAGGTTGTTTGTTTACATATTTATTTAGCGGTAGTCTTAAAAAATATTATAAACGTGTTTAAAAAAAAATGTTACACATAGTTATTTATAATATAACGTGAGTAAAACCGTTTAAATTATAAATTACATTGAATATAATTGACGAAAAATCAGAGGGTAAATAAATTGGAAAACAATTGAATGTTTGCAGTTAATCCGTGAAAAAATATTCTTCAATATAATGAAGTTCTTTTAACTGCTAAACAGGTTGTAAGGGAAACGCTTCCGAATACTGAAAGTACATGCTCAGTCATTGGTTATGAGTAATTTTCTCAAACAAACTTTTCCAGGAAACGAAAAAAAAACGACGGCCCCATACAAAAAAGTCATTTTATCGGACAGCTTGTATGGAGAAGTCCAAAACTTTTTTCGTTTCCTGGAAAAGTTTCTTTGAGATAGTTACTCCAAACCATTGACTGAGCATGTATTTTCAGTATTCGGAAACGTTTCCCCTACACCCTGTATACTTATGTAGCAAATGTTGCTTTGAAAAACAAGAAATATATCGTTTGTAATTTACATTCAAATACACATAAATAAATTTAGAAATGAGTAAAAAATAGGAAAACAAACAATAATTTAAAAAACACTTTATAAATCATGATGATATGACATCAGTGATCTCAGAAGTTATCACTTCTTTCAAGAATTATATAAAAAAAGTTGTACGATAAGTAGATAAGATAGCGTTTGTCAAGCTTTGACAGACAAGCGTTAACGTAGACTGATAGTATGCAAACGAATTTTGTGTCCTTGAGCATATTTTTGTGAATTTTGTGTATGTATATCTTCTTTTTCAGCACATATACGTCCCCACCGAGGGGCACGGACCTCCCTCTGAAACACGAAGGGGATTTTAGGCCATAGTCCACCGCGCTGGCCCAATGCGGGTTTATATAGTGGACCACGAACGAATTTGCCTTCCGAAAACGAATTTTCTGGTTTCATCATGATGTTTTCCTTCACCGCTGAGCAACTGATACTGATAACATGTTAATTAAGTATTAAATCCGAAAAGTCGAATTTACTGGTACAGGTGTATGTATATGCATTGAAAGACAGAAAATGTAAAAAATGTCCTGCCTTATATGAAAAACTAAAAGAAAGGAATTTGTTTTAGGAAGGCGTATACTTAGTTTTGTATGCTCGATTTGGAATATTTATGTCTTCACAATTAAAATAGTCTACATTAATATTGTAAAGAAGAAAGATTTAATTGTTTGTTTGTTTGCATTGAATAGTCTCCGAAACAACTGGCCCAATTTGAAAAATTCTTTCACCATTAGAATGCTACATTATCCCTGAGTAACATAGGTTACATAATTTTCCCGAATTCCCACGGGAACGAAGTCCTGAGCGGAATGCTAGTCTTAAATAAAGGTTAGAATACAATGTGTTTTCATTCAGACTTTAAGTATGTGTTACAAATTCAAAACACGTGGTAATAATGTTAATCAAACGTAGAACGTGCTTATTCAATTTTATATAACTCCCATTGAAGTAACTATAAGAATTTGACCTCTACGGCTCACGAGTTTAGGTTTAGATTTCTTTGTTATGTATTAAGTAAAGCCAATATTAGCCTTGAACCTAAAACAATGAAAACTGAAAGTCAAATAAAACGATTAACATAGGAATGTTAGCGGAAAATATCCGTTTAAGAACAAAAACATTCTGGTTGGATAATGTGTGAATTTTTTTAGTAATTAAAGTGTATGGAATTAATGTAAATGAAAACGTGCGGGGATTATGGGGTGTTTGATGATAACTGTTGTTTTTATTGTAATTTAATAGAATTTAATATATTTTATAACTAGCTTTCCGCCCGCGGCTCCGCCCGCGTTGCCTACAGGTTATATCGTGCCCAACTGTGGAATAAAATGTTGCCTATGTCCTTTCCCAAGGTCTAATCTATCTCTGTACCAAATTTCATCAAAATCGGTTCAGTGGTTTAGGCGTGAAAGACGGACAGACAGACAGATAGACAGAGTTACTTTCGCATTTATAATATTAGTATGGATATGGATAGTATGGATTAAATGCCTTTGATGGTTAATTAAGGTGAAACATAATTTCTCTTTATTTCCTGAAAAATAAACAATGTCTGAACGTTTGGCCAGGGTCTTTAAGGAAATTAAGAAAGGAATCGGTGAATTATTAAAACACTGACTAATATAATGATTTGAACAACGTATATGTCTCCGCAAAATTGCAAAAACGCGACATTACAATTTGCCCACTAAAATTACAATATCACAAAACTTAAAGGGCTTAGGTTAGACTTTGTTAGGTTAGACTTTGTTAAGTTAGACTTTTTTAGGTTCGGTTAGGTTAGGTTGCATAATATTTATTATAAAATAGTCCGTCAATGTGAAAAAAATGAGGCAGTTCACAAAGCACCGAGAGATTATAATCTTACTAATTAAAATTACAATATAACAGTTTTGACAATGTTGCGATGAAATATACAGCAGATAAACGCAATAATTTAAATCATAATATTTTATTGATTGTACTTAATAGAAAAACATTCTTAAGCGGAATAATGTGGTCTACATTTGAGTATAATAATTTACAGTAATGCAATAAAAATCAGTGCACGTGTGTGGTCATGTGCAAATGCCAGGCATGCATATAAACCTTTTTAAATTAGAAAAAAATATATAAATATCGTTATGTAATAACTATTAAGTGTTTATTTACTATAAAAAGTTAAAACTTCCAGATCTTCTAAATATAAGCGTGCGATGTCTTGACTATTTTGGAGTAATACAATTGTATAATGATTATGGATAACAATTATTAAAAACTTTATGAAAAAATGCATCAAACGAAATACCTGACTTGTAACCAGAAGGTTGCGGGTTCAAATCCTGGTGCGAGCCTGTACCACTAAATTCGTCTTTTTTGATGTATGTGTGGATTTTTCATTAATTATCACATGTTTAGCGGTGAAGAAGAACATCGCGATGAAACCCAAACGTCTAAGAAGATTACTTTTCGAAAGGCGTGCGTTCCACCAACCCGCATTGGGCCAGCGTGATAGACTATTGCCTAAATACGAAGGGAGGTCCGTGCCCCTCGGTGGGAACGTAATAAGGCTGATAAAAGAAAAAAAAAGATCTGTAACGAAATGTAATAAGTAAAATTTCAATTTAACGATTCCACAAAATACTTCTTATTTCTTGTGGCGGTTGGCAAATACACACATTAAAATTCTGGACGACCGACTTCCGTTTGTAACAACATAACACTACATACTTGAATGAATGAATGAATGAATGAATAAAACTTAATAATCGATGTAAGTTTGTGTATTTGTTACAAATGTTACAATACATAATTACGTAATAAACAGATCATTTCCGGTCGGTGATTCTTCTTACTATACCTATGGTCATATGGTGTAGTTAAATTCGTTTGTTTTTACAATTGTACACTATAAGTTCAGTTGCACTAAAAAACCGAATTTCCACAAAATATAAACGAAGTAAGGTCGACGTTAATGTGTAGACTGATGTGCTGTCATGTGTACAGTCAAGAGTACGTCACGCTTGACACTACCAGTTTAAGCTGAGCTCTGATTTATACTGCGCGCCATACAATGCTGGGCCGGTCCAAAGCCCAAGTGTCAAGCTTGACGTGCTCTTGACTGTACATAATTTTAGTTAAAAAAATATAAAGTTAAGCAAAGTTTTTTTTTTAAAAGAATTGTTATGTACAAAAATGCATTGTGACTCTACATTCTACACCTATCTATACAATCACGCCTTTAATCCTTTTCCGGGTAGGCAGAAGAACGTCATGTGGTTCTGGAACCAATTAACGCCACAATTGACATTTGACTCTACATTTCTACCTATTATATAAGAACATATTAAATAAGAAAACTTGTTAGAGAAATATCCATCCAATTCAGTTTAAATAAATATTTGAACAAAATGAAAGCATCCAATTCAGTTTAAATAAATATTTGAACAAAATAATTTACAACCGTAGATAAACCAACTCTTTGTATCTTTAATATTTTCCTTTTTGAAATGTTTGTGTGGACTTATTTTATCCTAAATATTTAAAAGTAGGCTTATGTTAACGGTAGTTCTGTTTAACTAAAGACTAACTTTTACATTGTACGTTTGATTTTTTAGTACTTCAGTGATATCGAGTTGATAACCGAGATAAAAATTCTGCGAAAAATTCCTTTACACGGTAAATAAACTGTTGTTAGGTATGGTATAGCTCAGTTCAGTGTTCGTTATCTATGGCATTGAATCGCTTTTAGTAAACTTTAGTGAAAACCCATAGTGAGGTTGGCCAATAAAAGTGATATGGAGTGTTTTTTCCCGTTATAATTCAATAAGTTACATCCACTAGTTTCATTTAAACATAGCCCGAACACCTCTGTATAAATTTTGTCATGTGTTTTTTATCTGCCTAGGGGGAAGGCACATTTAGTTTAGTTTAAAGTTACGGGTGGAGACTGAAAAACAGCAGTAATGCTGAGGCTCTGCCTTTTCAAATTCACATCCAAATAGACCTAAGTTCATATTTCTAAGATCATTAGTTATAAGATACTGTGTGAAATTTGAATAAACGTCTTTATTATTATTATGTTTGTCTAGATCCTTGAATCACGGGCAACCACGTCCCGGACCTTTGGAAGGCGTGCGTGGGGCCAAAGCCAACACGTAGAGGCCCGTTAGACAATTTAATTTAGTAATGTGACACCAACCGGCAGCTATCTCTGTATGCACTATAGAAATGCACCCAAAGACAACCCCCGGTTAGTGCAGGACTATTGAAAGGAATGGAAAGAAAGGAAACTGGGCTATTGGGTTGAGAGGCTAGTGGATTGGGTAACTGGACTATGGATAGGACTATGGCACCTGCCCTATCAATGTTGAAAAACACGACCAAATGGGCAGGTGGTGACTCGCCAATTCACTGAAGATGGGCCCCTAATAATTTTCCACGTTAAAAACGTATGAGTCACCGACTTCAATCCCAACAACAGTTCGCACAAAGTAGATATCTAGTTTTTTGCGGACTACAATGCCTATTAGCAAATAATTACAAACAGAAATGTCATTCATTTATTTAGATGATGTTCTAGTTTGTAGTATATTTTGTTTTTGTTGATTTTTTTTAAAAGCGCTGAATCATTTTCGATAAAATTTATATGAGACCTCTTCAAATAAAGAATTTTGAAAATCGGACAACAGTTGCCGGAGTAATCGCGTAACAAATATACAAAAAAAAAAAAAAGGGGGCAACATCGCGTGAGAGGCTCAGGGTGTCGAGAGGTGTGCACCGCTTTCTGCTCAGTGGCCGACCGGCTCACCTCACCAACTCGCGACTTATGCATCTTTCACTTCCACCCTGCGAGCATATAGCTCTGACACCCCACTCTGACTTATTATTTACATAGCATTTTATGAAATGCAGATCTTCCCTTAAGGTTGCCCCTTTTCTAGATTAAAAAACTTTTTACAGAACAGTCTCGACATTTTAATAACGTTATTCCTATAGTAGTGACAGTTTATTGAATGTAATTTTATGTCGCTAGAAAATTTTAAATATAGGAAGTGGTGTCGAGACAGGAATATGTTTTTAATAATTTTTATTTTAGTGCACTTATCGAATTATCTCTTTTAAATCTATTTGAGTTACTTACCAAAAATTTGGATACTTTGATATTATTTCGTCTTTGTGATATCAAAACAAAAAGCAATTACAAAAACTGCATTTCATAAAACACAGCTTTCTTATGGTTACCAATTTAAAGATAATTTAATTAATACTTTAACTTTTTTGTTTCAGGTGTTGATGACAGAATTATCATCAAATTTATAGCACAGTGATCAACTAAGGTAAGATTTTGATATTTATAATTTGTAACAATATTGATATAAGTATAGGAAGTACTCTAAGTAACAAAATAAGTTGAAAAAAACATCTTTTGATAAAAGGCCAGCAATGATAATCTATGATAAATTATTTAATTTAACTTTTAAAACAAAATGCTTAATTGTTATTATGAAATGGATTACTTTAGTAAAATACTTACATTTACATACACAAATATAATAATAGTTGCAAAAACGGATGTCAACCAGCGATCAAATATATGATTGCCATCACGTTGACCTACTTGTGCGATATTAAAAGATTGTAGGGTTGTCGCAAAACTATTGTACAGGAAATATAAACATTGTGTTTTTAATTTCACCTACAACTACGTAACGAACCATTGCATTTGTAAAAAATAAAAATAGGATCAAATCGTGCTACTTGTTCTCTTCATACTATGATCACTTTACATATTTATTTAATGCATTCCTTGGTCTTACAATGGTAGTTACAAACATGGTGTATACAATTCATGGATCAGTTTGGGGAAGTAGTTTAAAAAACAAAAGGATTCGTTCATCAAGTATATATGTAATATAATCAAATGGACCTCCAACCCGCATTTGGCCAGCGTGGTTGTCTATGGCCTAAATCCCCTTCCTGTTTTGAAGGGAGGCCCGTGCCCCTCGTCCCCACACGTATATGGGCTGGTAAAAAAATAAAATCAAATGGAACCTAGCCGATAAAAAGATCAGTTCATACCATTGATAGGTGTCACCCCTAACACCGGCACCGGCCGATTATGCGCGAGTGTATGCGCGGGCGCACGATAACAGCGTATTGTGCGTCCCAACTGGAGCAGAAATGGGAAATTATGACTTTGTCACTGTCACGGCAATGACAGACTGACTGACGGCTGCTGAGCAGTTTCTGATTAGTTAGGTTTTGTTTTGTAAGATTTATCTATTGTTGTCACGATTAGCTGATATGGTAGTTACATATACACACAAGGCCACACATACAAACCAACGATTAAGTTAAATACTGATTACTCTATCTATTCCATTAGCTACCCACACACTTAATAAGGACACAGCTGAAACTAGTGTTGAGGTTTCGGCTTCAACACATGCTGAGCTAGGTCCTGTCTGACATCACACTACAACACAATATACTCTTCAGTTATGCTGCCTCTCTTCTCGTATTGTTTTCTATTTCCTTATCTATTGTATGTTTTGTTGTTATTTTTCCCTTCAAGATTTTCCGTTGTGTTAAAATCTGAATTTTATGACAAATAAATGTTTTATCTTGAATAGTCAATGTGCGGAATGGAAAGGCGTTAGCCAGCTGTATCATCGCCGAAGAATGAATGAATAACTATTGATTTTCATTTTCTCGCTCAAGTAATGTACGATAATCGTAGATTCCGTGTCAATAACAGAGGCACAATGACTATATAGTTGCCATAAAGATTTGACTCATAAGAATAATATTCCATTTTGGGAATGAAAGCTTGAGTAAGAAGTATGAAATGTATCTTTTCTCCTTTCTTATTTGAGGAGGTGACTTAGCTTTTGTGCATGCTGACAACAATTCTGCTTCATCATCTGTCAAACAGCTTTGTAATTTTGAGTTTATTTACATTCACTCTTCACTCTTTCACATAAGCCTAAGCGGTTTACGTAATACGAAATGCATCTACGAGTACCTAACCTACGCTGACTTGTAATATTACATTATTGCACAAACATTGATAATAATGTGTTCTAACAAACGTGAAAGTTATTATTACACAAATTATACGAAAAAAATTAAACGGTGTGTTATTCCGGTAATGATTGTAAATATATTGCGCAATTCATATAAATTAGTCGTATTATATGAGATTTATGTCTGGTAGTGTATTCACTTATTCTGTTAATTAGAAAAAGAAAGTTGCTAATTAGTCTAAAGTTTTCTTAATTTTTTTGGATAGATTTCTAGTGTCTTATGATAGTTATGATGAATGAAATTAAGTACTCATAATCCCTCATAATTTTGTCGTAATATATCATAGAATACCAAGCAGATAAGACTGCAAGACTGCAACTTTGTGAATAGGCGTAGAGTAAAAAAAACGAATGTGTTACATATATGTGGGATGTAGGGCTCGAAATAAAACGTTGAAATCTTCAAAACACTTCTTCTTTAATTTTAAAACCACTTTTTCCCTCAGAGCACATTACATCTTCCTACGACTCCCATGAACGAACCACCCAATTAAACCGGAAAGAGGACTATCTCTTCATTCATCCTTTTCACTCCATCGCTCATTCACACTTCACACGTTCGGATACAACTACTTAATATTAAACACAAATATGCAGTTGGCACATTAACTTTGAATTTGAGCTGTTCGGATACAATCTATAGCCTACAACTCGGCTGTCCTGACTTAAGTCTGTCCTCAGACTAACTAATCTTTACACAGAATGAAATTAAAATTTAAAAAAAAATTAAGTTTGTTACCTAGCAACAGAATCTAAACAAGGCAGAATCTAAACAAGGTAAATCTAAACAAGGTAAAATCTAAATACATCTAAACAAGATAGAACACATTTGAAAATCAAAATACAATATACCAACTTAACAGCTAAATAACAACAAAAGTTCAGTCTGGCCACCGTTTCATAAAATCAGCCGCTGTGTGAGTTTTATAAGGGCCTTCGCAAGTAACATCTATCTTCTCCACTACATATCTATCATTTCTACGTACCCCAATAACCCGATATGGACCCAAAAATTTAGGTTTTAACTTCATACCTGTGCCAAACTGAGTCCTCTTGATTGCCACGACGTCTCCTTCCTTATACTTGGAACTTTCTTTTCTCTTCTTATTATATGCAGACCTATTCTCTTCTTGTATCTTTAAAATCTGTTCTTTAGCCTTCTGACGAAGCTGGTCTCTTTCCTGTATGAATAGGTCTCTTTCTTCTTCCTGTAATAAGTCCTGAATCTCTATATCTTCCTTGTTTTTCATTCTTTTACCTATCATTAATTCGAAAGGTGAGCAGGCAACACTTCGCTGGTAAGTACTGTTCAGAGCTCGCTGCACACGGCTGACATGCTTATACCATAATCCTGGCTCTTCAACACAGAGCTTGGTCAGCACTGATATCACAGTCCGGTGGATCCTTTCGACTTGGCCATTTCCTCTTGGTACTCCAGTGGTAATTAAAATGTGTTGGATTCCCTCATCTTCACAGTATGATTCGAATTCTTTACTTGTAAATGCTGTTCCTCTATCACTTATAATCCTTCGTGGATTGCCAAAATGCTGCTGGTGAATTCTTAGTTTATCCAAAGTTTCCTTGGACGTAGTGCTCTTTGTTGGAAATATCCACACAAACTTTGTGAATCCATCTACAATGGTAAGAAGGTAATTATACTGTTTCTTAGTTTCTGTCATCGGGCCCACATGATCAACATGAATGGTATGTAGGGGAATACCCTCCTTATCTATTGGGTGTAGCAATCCCTCCTGTTTGCCCTCCTTTTTGCTACTCAATAAACATGGGATACAGGTTACAATGAAATCATCAATCTTCTTTGAAAGATCTCGAATGAAGAACTCCTTGTCTATCAATTCTGTCATCTTCTTTTTCCCAAAGTGACCATTAGAGTGGACTCTCTTAATTACTTCTAGCTCCATGCCTTTTGGCACAACAAGGCGCCTTTCTACTCCTTTATACAGCAAGCCATTTTCCATGAAATAATCCAGGTAAGCTTTCTCCCTTAATATATCCATAATCGCCTGTAAGGATTCATCTTTTTCTTGAGCTATCTGGATCTTGTCACGAAGTGTGACTCCGATGTAAGGGTTACGGCTTAATGCATCAACGTGCTGCATTCTACTCCCAGCTCGGTGCTCTATGGTGTAATCAAACTCATCCAGCATCAGAGCCCATCTTGCTATCTTTGCTGATGGAAGATCTTTCTTCTGTAAAGTCATCTTGAAAGCCTGACAGTCAGTCACTATTTTAAATGGTATTCCATGAAGATAATGACGGAATTTCTTTACTCCTTCTATGACAGCCAGAGCTTCCAGCTCATAGCTTGAATATTTCTTCTCACAGTCATTAGTTTTTCTACTCATATAATAAACAGGATGTAACTTTCCATCTTCAAACTCTTGCAACAGTATAGCAGCGTAAGCCAGTGCCGAAGCATCTGTATGCAATTCTGTACGGCGTCTCGGATTAAATATCTTCAAAACAGGATCATTACTTAACTTCATTTTCAATAAATTAAATGCCTCTTTTTGTTCTTCATTAAACTCAAAACTCTTGTCTGTTTTTAATAAATCTGTTAGTGGTCTAGCTATTTTTGCAAAGTCCTGGATGTATTTTCTGAAATATGATGCTAGGCCAATGAAACTTCTTAACTGTTTAGTATTTCTTGGTTCAGGGAACTTCATTACAGCATTGGTCTTGTCATACGCCGGTCTTATTTCACCATTTTCAACGATGTGGCCCAAGTACTCAACTCTGGTCGTCAATACATCACTTTTCCTCCAGTTTATTTCTAATCCGTAGTCTGATGCAATTTCTAAGGCTTCTTTGAATCTTTCCAATCCTTCTTCGTAGTCTTTAGTAGGTATTACGGCATCATCGATGAAAATCATGATATGTCCCCTCGCAATCATATCCCTGTAAATGCAAGAAATAAATCTGCTAAAATATTTAGGACAGATGGAAAGACCGAAGGGCGCTCTCAGGAATTCATATTGCCCTTGATGAGTGACAAACGAAGTATACTTTACGGAGTCTTCTTCAATTCCCAAATGAAAGAAGGCATTCTTCAAGTCCAGTTTTGTAAAAACCTTAGCTTCAGACAACTTATCAATGTAATCATCCACAATCGGCAATGGAAACTCATCTTTCACCATCTTTTTATTAATCAACCTGTAGTCAACACAAATGCGAGTCGAACCATCTTTCTTCTTTACCAGAACTAGCGGGCTAGCATATTCCGAAAAACTAGGTCTTATAATATCATTACTTAACCACTCACCAATTTGTTTTTCAACTTCTTCTTGCTCCTTCAAAGACAGTCGCCTGGGCCTTTGAACAACAGGTACTTCATCCTTCAGCACTATCTTCATGACAATTGGTGGCTCCTTGACACCCCTTGGTGTGTATGTAGTCACCAACTCTTGAGCTATCCTATGGATGGAAGGGTTAGGTATGTAACCTACACACTCATCACCCTCACACATTAGGCCTTGGAACGAAACATCACTACTTAGTGGCACAACTGTGACTGAACCTTTGCTCAAAACAACTGTTGTTTTTAACAAAAATGGTTGCCCCAAAATGATCCTATGAGGCATAGCGCTTTGTGGCACAATAATAAAACCTAAATTAAAGCAATGTCCATCAATGTTCACGTCCGCACAGAACTTTCCAAGAGCACTAACTTTTGTCGCGCCAAGTCCGGATAAAGTCGTATTATCTGGTTCGTAAGACGTCAGTCCGAGTTCGAAAAACAAATTAGCCGATGCTAAGTTCAAGTCACTGCCCGAATCAATTAAACTTTCCACCTTTTTCCCGAAAATTTCGATTGTTTTCATCGATTTGTTTACATTTTCACTGACGTTCATGACGTTTGGAATGTTTTCACAACTTTGACACTGACACCGGTCTCGTTCACAACTCGTTCGTTCTGTGGTTCGCTCTTCGCCGCCGCTCGTGGCGCCCTCTTCCGTGACGTCCTTGACTGCATGCATGGATTTCCGCGTCGCCCCCCCGCTCCCTTGGGCATGGGGCTTCGGTCTCGTCCTGCTGTTCGATGTTCCCGCCTTTTCTTTACAGCTCGCCTCGCCCGCCTGCTTCTTGTCGCAATTTACTGAGATGTGGCCAAACGAATTGCATCGAAAGCACTTGACGCCATTGGGACACGAACTCGCGACATGATCACTATCACCGCAGTTGTAACAGCGCCGACCGTCACCGCCACCGCCACCGCCATCTTTGTCTTCTTTTCCCTTCTGGTTACGCGTATTTCGCGGCTTCTGTTTATTCATGATTTCTTCGTAAATAGTTAACTTCTCCTTTAGCTTCGTAAAACTGGTAATACCATAAAGAATGGATTTGCACGGGTGTTCGGGAATTCCATCTATTATATACTGAACGACAACATAGTCTGCGAATTTAGCTCGCCGGCCAAGTTCTCTTAAAACCAACATGTACTCGTAAAATGATTCATTGCCACGTTTCTTACGGTTTGCCATAATTTCGTGCATAGCCTTGGAGTCGACAGTTTCCGGAAATTCCTTCGTAATAGCTGATTTTAAATCCTCGAACGACTTAAAAGTTTTCTCTGAGCGTAGCCATTTCTCAGCCGTGCCCGTCAGGGAACGCCGTGCAATAATAAGTTTCTGCCGATCTGTCCATTCAAATACTCCTGCATTGTCTTCTATATCATCAATCCATTTCCTCGCCGTGTACGTCTTGTCAGATCCATTAAATTTAGGTATTAAATCAAAGTAAAATGTAGAAGAATGTTTGTCGCCGTCCGCCATCTTAACTCAAAGTCGCTTCGATCGTCGTAATTTCTTATTTTAATCCGTCGTTTCGTCGTTTGTGGTGCGTCTTCGTCGTAAAAACATCAAAGTAGTAGACTCCTGTCCACCTCGTCGTCGTCCCTCGTCTTCGTCGTCGTCGAGCCGCGCAAACACGTGGCGCGTACCCCGTGAGGTACCAGTCGCCGGTACTTGAAGTCGTCGTCTTCGCCGTTTCTCCGTGAAACGAGCCCTATCCCGGACGAGCCCCCAAAATTGTGGGATGTAGGGCTCGAAATAAAACGTTGAAATCTTCAAAACACTTCTTCTTTAATTTTAAAACCACTTTTTCCCTCAGAGCACATTACATCTTCCTACGACTCCCATGAACGAACCACCCAATTAAACCGGAAAGAGGACTATCTCTTCATTCATCCTTTTCACTCCATCGCTCATTCACACTTCACACGTTCGGATACAACTACTTAATATTAAACACAAATATGCAGTTGGCACATTAACTTTGAATTTGAGCTGTTCGGATACAATCTATAGCCTACATATATATGTACCTACTTGACTACTTTGACTTTTTTAAGTAACATCCTAAATTTTCCATGAAATAAAGCTATTTTCTTCTTCTTCATAAAATATATCTCGTTGCACCCTATCGTTCTGTTGCACAAAGTCGGCAAAAAAAGGCAGAACAACATCAACATGACAAAATCTCACGCGTTCAAGTTTATGTTAGTCTCTGCCTACCCAGACAAGGAATATAGGTGTAAGTACTCTTTGGCAGAATCCGTATTTCATTGCATCGTTCATAATCCTATTGCAACCTCTAAAATGATGTATGTCGAGTTAGGAAGTGCCGAGTGAGGAATAAGCAATTTTTGCTCCTATATTAGCTTAGTACTTATACTTTTACAAAATCAGGGCACTAGGTGAAGTGATCAATAATGTCCATACTATATTATTAGATTACTCCGCGAGTCATAATCTAGAAAGGGATTATCTGTCAGTAGATAAATTCAATTAAGGTTCATATGTAGTACTAGGTTAATAATAAAGCTAGGTAGATAATCTAATAGGTCCACTTTCTTAAGTAGAGGACACATTGTAAGGGAAGGATCAAATCTACATACATATATCATACATGCATATGCTGACGCCTTTAATTCTTAGAGAGTAGGTAGAGCATCAGTGGTGCTAGAACTGACTGGTACAGTATGCCTGGGTAGAGTTGGCAGCTGGTACATTCTAAGTTTTTCTGTCCAACGTGGAAGGTATCTAAGGGTTTCCTAAAATTAAATGCTACGTTTTACGTAGGTATGCAATTCAAAATATGTAGGTACGTAAGGTGAATTATTTTTCAATACAGTTGCAATTTTTATTATTTTCCAATTACGTTTTCGGCTACTGAAAAAGCGATGACCTTATTATCTTCAGTCATGCTTATACCTATAAACTGCTGATTTCAAAATACTTTAAGTATTGTACAATCAACTCCTGACGGAATCACAGTAAAAATCTATCGAAAAGTGGCATCAATATTGATTGAAAAAAGTTGCTTTAGTTTTAGATTTTAGATGTTGTTATGTAACAAATTAACCTTTGGTAATGTTTTGTAATAAACCGAAATGTGTTTTTGTATTATTTTAATTTGATTGACGCGTACATTTCGATATTTAATGGCGATTTTATCGATGTGAGATAATAGCATCGCTCGCTGTCTGGTTTAAAATAAGCTTTAGATTAAAAAATCAAAAACATTTGTTAGGTAAGTAATTTTATTGATAAAAGTTTGTTTATATCGCTTACTCACTGTTTTATTAGTAAGTAAATGGGGAAGGCCCGGTCACTTCTGTTATCATTGTAAGTATTATCTTACTTATCATCACTCAAAATTTTCACAAGGAAAACTGATATACGTACTCACATACATACGCTCACGCTTATAATCCCTATAGGGGTAGACAGAGCATAAGTTGGTCTAGAAACACTTGGCGCCACATTTGACATACAATTATGCAGCTCTAGTACGATAGCGACAAATTCGCGCTCGGCGTGCTGAAACTTCAATGTGATTGCGCGAGGGCCCCGCGCAAAGGCTTGCTCGCCCTATGGGCTTGTCAATGTTGAAATTTTGACATAGGAACGTGGTGTTGTCACGGCGTTGTCACTATCGTACTCGGCCTGCTGAGGGTTATTAGATGAAATATGATTATAATAGACAGAGGTTGTAAAACTCTCACGTCCCAACTTACTGTTTTTTTACAGTATACCTGGGAAGAGTCAGAAGCTGGTAAATTCTAAGTTTTTCTTTCACTCCCAGTCCAGCGTGGAAGAAATACTCAGGTATACTAAATATGTATAGGTACTTATACTAAATAAAAAATGCAAAATTACTTTCGTACTAAGTAATTCTCTGAAGACAAAATGTTGAAATGTTGTAATCATTTCCAATTTGGTTCCAACCAATCTTCTCGCAGTAACGTACGTTACCACAGCAAAATATGAGAATATTTGTTATTCGTGAATATCTTCAAAAATAGAAAACCCACGAGGATGAAATATATTTTGTGACTCTTGAGGAGCGAATGTAGGCGCCCTTCCAGCATTTGTATGTCTTTTATTTTCGAAATATTCACGAAAAATAAATTTGATTTTGCCAGAGTAATTAACACCACGTAGTTTATCTAGCTAACTTAGGGAGCTGACTGCAAAATTCATAGCTAATTAACACAACTCAGCAACAAGTGAAATGCAATATATTTGTCAGGTTTCTAACGCTTGAGAGAAAGTACGTGTTTCGCTAGCATCGAATATTGCTTAGTGCGTTAACAATATGGTTGTAGCGTTTATTGGTTTCTGAGTGAAAACAGTTTGCTAGTTAAGTGTAGTTTTATGGCTAATAATTTATTTAACTCGTCTTGTGGATATAGTATATAGAAAAATGTTTGAAAGCTTGTTTATGAAGATGTAACCATACATAGACGTAATATTAAGGAGGTAGTTATAATTAATAAAAAAACCGGCCAAGTGCGAGTCGGACTCGCGCACCGAGGGTTCCGTACAAACCTAGCTTAAAGGTATTGTAGACCTGAGTATTTGATATGAATTTCAATTTAATACCTCAACGCGTTCATGAGGAAAGGGGTAGTAAGTTTAAAAATATTAAAAATATTTTTATGATATGATGTAATTAAAAATTTATGGTTTTCGCAATTTTTCCTTTATCTGTGCTATAAGACGTTGCTTCGTACCAAATTTCAAGATTCTGTGTTCACGGGAAGTACCCTGTAGGTTTTGATTCCTTTGCGAGTGTCGAAAATTTGCGGAAATTTGCGGCATAAACGGCTGTATCTTTTGATTGCGTTGGCTTAGAAGTTTGATTTTTTCACAGCTTCAAGGGACAGTAGACCTGAGTAATTGATATAAATTTCAGCTTCATACCTCCACGCGTTCCTGAGAAAAAGGGTCTTGACAGACGGACGGACGGACGGACAGACGGACAACAAAGTGATCCTATAAGGGTTCCGTTTTTTCCTTTTTAGGTACGGAACCCTAAAAATAAAGACTCCAAGAGCACCGGATCAAAATCAAATCAATCAATTTAGTCAAAGTAGATTTTACGATAAACACTTTTTGGAGTCAAAACAGAACACACGGTTTCGTGTTAATTGCTAGAGTACGCGTTAGTACAGACATTTTGATTCGCCGCGGATCTAACGTTTTTTAGGTTTCTAGGGCAATTTATACTGCTTTGTAACGTGCTTTTGTTTTGTTCTAAAACGTACTCAATTTTAACTTTACTTTTATGGAAGTTAATATTGAAATAAAGCCGTCTCTCCCATTTACGCGATTTATTAGAATTTTGCCAAATCCTCTTCGGATTTGCCTGTATGTATGAAAAATGCTTGAGAAAGGACAATGTTCAGCAAGTATGGAAAAAAAAAACCCAGAGCGAATAGATACAGAACGTAGTTGAAAACGTTAATGATAGATAGATAGATAGATTGACACTTTATTCAATTCACATAAAACAGCACAACACAGTATTAGTGAAATAATTGTGGAAATATTTCACTATTAAATTCAATGGCTGAGTCTGTTCACTCTGGGTTTTTTATTGGCATTGTCCTTTTTCAAATCATGAAATGATAAGTATAAAGTGATAATGATAAAAGTATCACAACCCGTTACACAGTTTATTTAGAAATGTTTTTACCTTTGCTTACTATCAGTGGTTCAAATGACACAAAATAAAATAAAAAACTTAGTGTCCAATTCGTTAAGCAAGCTATATCATTCACGGTTATACTCACGTTACCAAAAATCATAAGCTACGTCGTTGAAGAAATGTTTTAAGAAACAAATCAAATAGAAATACCAACCTTTTAGTAAAAGTTTGTACGAGTATAGGATACGTACTAACAGAACATTGCTCTTAGCCTCGATCTAACATCATGCGGTCAACTATGGGGAATAAATAACATGGCGTTATATAAAACGAGGTCCAACATTGGCGCAGACTCGCCAATTACTGTCCACATCGACCAACATCGCGCTATTAACATTCTGGGATCCATACTGAGCTAGAAACGACTTTAGAAAACCACACGATTTAAAAAGGACACCGCTGCAAAGAAACTTTATAGTGTTGGGCGAGTATAGGTATTGGATGGATTATCCTAAATATATAAAAGAAGAAACTGACTGACTGACATATCAACGCACAGCCTAAACGGCTAAACGTAGGCACTTGAAATTTGGAAGGGACGTAGCTTAGGTACCGTAGGGGTGCACTAAGAAAGGAATTCCCGAAATTCCCACGGGAACGGGAATCAACGGGAAAATCCTTTTGTATGAAAAATCTAAACCGCTTCAGTTAGACGCTTGAAATTTTGTATGCGGGTACCTTAGTGCAACAGGATATTGCAAAATTCCCACGGGAACGGGTGTTAGCAAGGGTTACTTTTGTATGTAAAAATCTAAATCACGTAAGATAGATGTTGTAGTAAATATAAAGTATAGTTAGGGCTGTATTTTGAAAAATTCCCATGGGAACGAGAGTTAGCGGGAAAAAAATGTTGTATGAAAAAATCTATAAAAATACATAGACGAAGTTGCGAAACACGCAGACGAAGTTGCGGGCATCAGCTAGTTATTTATAGACTGCCTTCATGGGATGGCGACCCTAATGTTCTGCTTATGCTTGCTAGAGTACTATAAATATACTTACGGAATGGGATATATATTTTTAAAATTACATAGAAATGAGTGACTTAAAAAAAAGTGAGCGAAACTTAAAGGAGTGATTCTACTCTTGAAACTGGACATCTTTACCAAATGAACACATACTTATGTAATTCTCAAAAAAATCGAACTTTCCACATTTCAAACAACAAGTTACATGCAGAGGGCATTTTTAAAATATATTTTGACCTATGTTCCTTAGGGAATGCGGTTGTTTAGGGGCCATCCATAAATTATGTCACACGAATTTCAAGATTTTTTATTTGTCAGAGCTGGTATCATTTATAACACTCCCCCCACCCTAGTGTGACGTCACATATTTTGTATATTTTCCATTTTTTTTGTATTTTGTAAATAAAACCAGTACTTAATCGAGTTATTATTTTTTTGGGAACTCAAAACCCGTTGTCTCAACAAAAGAATAAACTTAAAAAGAGTGCTTGGAACTGAAGAGGTTCAGTTTGTCGTTAATAGTTAACGCGTCATGATACTCATAACACATTTTGAAATGTGACGTCACGAAACATAGGACCCCTCCCACCCCTTGTCACACAATGTCACACTTTGTCACACTTTGTTTGGGGAGGGGACACTTTGTCCCCTCCCCTTAACGTGTGACGTAATTTATGGATGGTCCCTTATTGGGCTGATTTACATACTCAATTCTCGCTAACTAGTGACCAAATTTCTGTGAGAGTAACAATGAGATAAACCCGTGAAAAGCTATCACTGAGAAAGTAGCAAGTCGAATACTAGTTACTTACAAATACTGTTTTCCCATCTCTATTAGTAGTTTTCTCCCGATGACCGATAAATTCAAATGTACGAGAGATTTCGCTAGTTTTTCTTCGAAAGAAAAGTTGTTGCGATGTTAGAAACTTAATAGGTTTCTTTAAAAAGTCGTTTTAAAAGTCGTTTGAGGTTTTCTTCGCTTTTTGTATGCATGGGACTTTACTACCCGTCTAATATGGAATTTGTATGAGACTATAGTGATCTTTAAAGCTGCATATACAAGATTTAGGTAAATCTCTTTCAACCTCTCGGGTGGTTAATCAGTCCATGAAACTGAACAACTTCCCCCCAATAATATTTTTTTTCGTATTTTGACCTATGTTCCTTGGGGAAGTTGTTCAGTTTCATGGACTGATTAACCACCTGAGAGGTTGAAAGAGAGATACCTAAAGCCCTGTATATAATAAGTCCTCAAACTAAATAAAGCTATTGCTATATTAACTATCATTAATAAATTAAAAATGAATGAATAATCTATCTTCTATCCTACAAAATCGCATTTTGTGCTCTAGTGCACAAAGTGATCTACTCATAAATGGGTCTATAGTAAGGCATAGAAAACTCCATACAGCCAAAATAATCAGAAGTTTAAAGATAAAATTTGTTAATATATGTTATTTTATTATTTCCTCGCAATCGAAGTGAAAAGCAGAGGATATAACTCGTCCACAAAACCATTTTTATCCGAGACTTATAGCAGCCCGAGCCGAAGGCTCGTTTTGTGCACTTGTTGTAAAATGTTCTATTTTATTTATTTAAATTAACTTTAGTTATTTTTACGAAACAACTATGTTAATGCGTAATTCATATGAACTCGTAGGCACATTATATGCAATCGTTTGCTTAATAGAGTTGAAATATGTAAGGTTTGCAGTTTAGCCTTTTCAGGTCGTTAGTAAGCTGATTTAGGCTCAGATTCTAGGTAGAGCATTATTAGTCCATTCAGCATATACAAGTGACACAGTAGACTAATTAGGTACTGAACTGAGTACAGATTTATATGATTCAAGATTCAAGATTCAAAACGTTTATTTGACATACACACTACAACACAACAACGACAATGAAACAAAGGAATAAACAACACAAAATAAAAAATAATAACAAATTAAAAGAAATTAAAAATATAAATTAAAATTAATGAAGTTGTGATGTAGTGCGATGACAAACAGGACCCACCTCAGCATGTGTTGCAGCAGAAGCCGCAACGCTGGTTTTCAGTTGAGCCCCTGATGTTCTAGGATATTTTTTTTGCGCAAGAAATTGTATACCGTCACGTCAGCTGATTTTCGCTTGCTTATAACTTTTATATGACTTAACTAATTATGGTCAAGTAAAGCTTAGAACCATCTTGATCACGTCAGCTTTCAAACGAAAAAAAACGTATATAAATCAATACTTCCAATACTTTACTTAGAATGTTTTTGTTCCACTCCCAGTCCAGCATGGAAGTATTGATTTAGAAAAAATTAGAAATTATATGCCCTAATAAAAATATTGTATATATATATATATATATGTATTGTGTATATTATACATTTATTTATAATATTTTTACTAGGGCATATATAAATTATGTTTATTATTATTTATATTTAGTTTCGTAAGTATAATGTTTATAATTTATTATTTTATCTTTCACCTCAGATGGTAGGTGCTACCACTCACTCTCACCAATCACCCTAAGGTTGACTGGTAGATAATGCCATTGGGCATTAAGTCCGCCCTTGTACTTTTAGTGCATTAAGTTGAATAAATAAATAAATAAATAAAATGTGCCAGCTACCTACTCTTCCCAAGTATACAATAAAAGTCTGTAAGTGGGATGCGAGGGTTTGCTGTGTAATGGGCGAAAGGCTGACCACCTCTCACCATTATGCAACTTGTTCCATCTGATGACCTTCACAGTTTGTGTCAAACGTGGCATCTAGTGGTTCTAGAACCACTGGTGCTCTGCCTACCCTGTGAGGGATTATGGGCGTGAGCGTATGTATGTATGTATGAAATCGATACATTCGTTTAGGAGCTACGATGCCACAGACAGACACATAGATACACAGACATACAGATCCACATGTCAAACGTATAACACCCCTCTTTTTTGTCGGTGGTTAAAAACGCTGCAGCTTCTTCTTATTAATTGTGTCCAGCAATTATCTTTCCTTAGTTATTTTAAGCGTTTAAATTTACTTTTATTAGAAATGCCCTCCTCTAAGATCCGTGATAGAGTTATACACGACGGCCGGCCGGTTTGACGGCCGGTTTGGTCGAGTGGTAGTGACGCTGCCTCTTGATCGGCGGGTCCTGGGTTCGATCCCCAGTCGGGGCAAACATTTGTGTAAAAAGCAGATGTTTGTTCTCGGGTCATGGGTGTTTGTGTTTGTCTTTATGTGTGTTCCAAGGGACCCACGACACAAGGGAAAACCTTAGTGTGGGCCTTTGAATGTGTAGCGTTTATTTTATTTATTTATTTTATACAGCGATAGGGTAATAACCTGTTCGTAACTAATTTTCTACATTAATATAAAGAGGAAAGATTTGTTTGTTTTTTTATATATATATTTTTTATATTGTTTTTTTTTAGGGTTCGCTCTTGACTACAATCTAGCCCAAGGGCAAAGATGCGGTCGAGGATGTAGCAAGCTCACCCAGAAGAAGCCTATTTGTTTGTTTATTTGTTTGTTTGCATTGAATAGGCTCCAAAACTACTGGACCGATTTGAAAAATTCTTTCACCATTAGAATCTTACATTATCTGTGATTGGTTAATATAGCGTACATGATTTTCCCGAATTCCCACGGGATCGAAGTCCCGGGCGAAAAGCTAGTATTTCCCAACTTCATTTACACATAATCGGCAAAGATCGTTCCGATCAAGTTTCAAGCTGTAGGTTAAGTTTATTCGCCTGTTAAAAGGAACGTGCACTGAACTCCTTGGAGTTCCTGACAGTTTTGTGTATTATTGTTTTTAACCCCTGACAAAAAAGTACACAAATCCGAAAAAACGAGTTTAGGGATATTAGGCCTGCTCCAGTATTTGAACCTGCAACCTTCTGGTTACAAGTCTGGCTCATTTACCAACTTGTCTGTCACTGCTCTTATACATATACAAGGGGTTTCAAAAAAAAACAAAAAAATAATAAATCAAAATTAATTATTATTTAGCTCCTTGGACAGCCCTATTACAAATATGACAGGTATGCCATATTAATTATATGAAACTTTGATTTTGTAGATGTCAAACCGTGCAACTGATTACTAGAGTTGCGACTATTTCACTTTTAAAATTAAATTTTGGAATTTCTTTTTTTTGGGTTATTTTGAAACACCTTGAATATTAACTAGCTTTCCGCCCGGGACTTAGTTCCCCCGGGATTTTGGGAAAATTATGTAGCCTTTATGTTAATCCAAGGCTACCTCCATACCAAATTTTATCAAAATTGGTCCAGCCGTTTGAGCGTGAAAGAGTAACAAATATCCATCCATACATCCATACAAACTTTCTCATTTATTTATAATATTAGTAAGGATTTATAATCATTCCGATGTAGAGCAGTAAATTTTAATTTAATAAGTACATCTACACTAATTATTATAAAGAGGAAAAATGTTGTATGTAACGAATAAACTTAAAAACCACTGGACCGATTTCAAAAATTCTTTCACCATTAGGATGCTACATTATCCCTGAGTAACATAGGCTACATAATTTTTTCCGAATTTCCACGGGAACGAAGTCCCGAGCGGAATGCTAGCAGTAAATACAACTGCACTACCGCGAACGGCCAATGACCTCCATCTAATTTTCGCGTAATTACACGCATGCGCGGTATGCGCAACGCTCACTACCGTCTGTGGTAATGTCGAATTTGGCGGCAGAATAATTCCACGACTTTATTAGGCGAAACTTTGATATTGTTTGTTTATTACTTTTTTATTCACTGCCGCAAACCGCTTACTTTCATGAACGGGGTGAATAACGTAAAAAATGTACGGGTAATTCAGTCTTCATGCATGTATCTGTCACCTGAAAATTTTAAAAACCGTAATGTTAAAATTTCACTATCTTATCAGCCCATATAAGTCCCCACCGAGGGGCACGGGCCTCCCTTCGAAACACGAAGGGGATTTAGGCCATAGTCCACCACGCTGGTCCAATGCTGGTTGGTGGAAGCGGTCCAATGAATTTTCAAAAATGAATTTTCTTAGACGGGCGGGTTTCATCACGATGTTTTCCTTCACCGTTGAGCAAGTGATAATTAGAAATCCGTACATAAATCCGAAAAGACGAATTTAGTGGTACAGGCCCGCACCAGGATTTGAACCCGCGACCTTCGGATTACAAGTCTGGCTCATTACCAACTGGGCTATCACCGCTTCTTTTCTACAATTTCACTACTGAAATTATAATCACCCGCGACATTACAATTTGCCTAGTCAAATTACAATTTCACGGCACTTTTAGTATGTTAAGCTTTCTTAGGTTCGGTTAAATTAGGTTAGGTACATTATTTTACCATAAAAAACTTCGTTAATGTGAAAAAAATTCAGACAGTTCTATCGTCCTTCCTAGCGGGATAGGTTGAGCATAGCGTATTCTGAGGGTTAATAGGTATATTAGTTAGCAATAGAAGAAATGTGGGATAGAATAGACTAGAATAGGAAAAAAATCTTTATTTTTTAGGACATTCAGGATGCCAAGATTTTTTATTATTATTATAAGATGGGTTAACTCTTGACCTCAATCTTGACCATAAGGTCAAAGATGAGGTCGACGATGGAGCGAGTTAACCCAGAAAATGCCTATAAAGGCACTGGTACTCCCACGCATCGACGGAACACAGCAAGCTGTTTGGCGTCGGACTTCGGTAGGAGGGTGGTCGCGAACCAGACGGCCCTTTACAGAGCCTACCACACCGCATGAGACCATAGGACGACACCTCAGATTCAGAAAAAAAATGGAGTGTCGTTGCCTGGGATGGATTACTAGGAGGCAGGTCTCATTTATGTTTCCTTAGTCGCCTCCTACGACACTCACGGAAACAGATGGGGTGGTGTTATTCTCAACCGATCACCACACGGGTGAAACATGAAATACATAAAAACATACATTAAAGGATTTAAATACATACATACGCATTCGTTCTATTGACCTTACTGACTCTACGCCTATTCGCAAAGGTGCAGTCTTATGTGATAAGATGCCTTCCACCCACATCTTCGATACAGCAAAACCCTCAATTCTTATGTGCTGACTCCTACAACAGTATCCCTAGCAGGAATTGGCTTCTGGCGCTACAGAAAGTGTTTCAAAATATCAAATAAAAAGAAAATCCAATATTAATACAAAAAATATATTAATGCGCAGCTCTACTTCAACTTTCAATTTAAAATATGAAAAATCTTGCAACTGATTGCCGACTAGAGTTGTAGCCATTTCACTCTTGAATTTAATTTTGGATTTTCTTTTTATTGTATTTTTTTTAAACACCTTGTAATTGTTATCATCAGAAAATGTTCCTTGTGCCTCACAGTCTTCTATGCTATGTTTACTGCCAGTTTGTAAGCCTGTAACCCAATACAACTCGCCACATAGTACATACAGGAGTACATTAATCTTGAGAAATAGCTCTGGGGTCCTATTTTTGAACCTTCGCCTCGTGTCGAGCAATATCTTTCCTTGTTTTACACGGATTCTATTGATTTTGGTATTGTTTTAACGCTACAATTCAGGAGTGGTTAGACCTGTTGTGTAATGATGAAACATTTTGAAATTAAATAATAAATAATTTTTATTTCCAAAAAGGTAAGTTGACATAGGTAGATGGTTAAATAATTAACTTACAATTAGCCATTACAAAGTCTGCCAACAAATCAATTAACCTGCGAATCTTGCACTAGGCTTTCGCCTGTATCGCGAGATTCAGTGCAAACGATTCTACTGACAAATAAGTAGCTTACAGTCAAAGACGAACTAATTGCTATGTAACATACCTTATATTTTAAAACAAAGAATTGTAAAATAAAATAATAAAACAAAAAAAAGGGAAAAATCGACTAACAGTGCGTGTACGTCCACGTGTGTGCATGTTTGTGTGTGTGTGTGTGTGTGTGTGTGTGTGTGTGAATGCTTGTGTGTATTCAATATATTAATTCACTGAACTACTCTTATTAGATCTTCGGTGTCTGCATATGTTAAGCTTAGTAAATACTTAACGACTATACGTTTGGCTAGTTTTACAGTAAGGTTTTTAACATCACAACGTTTATAAATCTGTGATGAAGGGAAAGAGGAAAAAATTCCAATAGAATTTTCAATAGAATCTGCGTGAAATGATAAAAGATATCGCTCGACACGAGGCGAGCTATTCAAAAATAAGGCCCCTGCTCCCTTACGATAAGAATTAACTGTCAAGCGAGATGTACTATCGTCTGTACAAGTAACATAAGTCTGCGTGTGCGCAGAGCACAGCTTTCGCGGTTCATTGGCCTCGTAATGGACTCGTTTAGGGTGACCATTTGTCATGGTTATGATTAACACGCTTTTTGAACGTGACATGTCGACAATAAAGTGTTCCTTGTTGTAGAAATATTTTTTGTTATTATTTTTATTAGCATCCACACTCTATGTCCGTGCCCTTGTCTACATTCAATTTTCTTGGTAAAGGCCTCAGTAATATGGCGTTTGATAACTTGAAAACTCTGCTAATTTTCAAGTTATCAAACGCCATATTACTTGAAAAATTAGGAGACCAAGCATAATAGGTCTTTACCTATGAAATTGCCGTTTTTCATACAATATTTTTGGAAATTTGAATTTTCCATACTAACGTTTTTGGATTTTTCTCGGGAATGCGAAAATTGCGAAATCCAAATTTAGCAAAATGTTGTGGGAAGGTTTGGACAACATTAAGTTAATTTTCATCATACTTACTTTATTGAAAGTTGTAACTGTAAGAACGGTACAGCAAAAATAAGCAATGAAACGGGCAACGGATGAAACGAGCTATATTTGAGCTTCTTCTTCAGCAAATAAATCTAAAGTAAACATGTATTAATTTGACTCCATATCTCCGTTATATGGCCAAGGTTTTAAATAAAAAAACAATTTGAGTAATAGCTATTCAATCAAATAAATTATGAATAAAATAAAGCTTGAGAAAAAATCGGCAATTTCATAGGTAAAGATCTATTATATGTTCAATAAATCAAAGCAAATGGATCGTAATCTGACTGAGATACATAAACTCAACACATATTCTTTCCAGGCATACTGTAAAAGCTAGTAAGTGGGACGCGAGGGTTTTGCTGTATTGTGGGCGAAAGGTTGACAACCCTTCACCACAATACTCATGTTCTATCTCGTCCTCAGAATTAATGGCGTTAAGTGGTTCCAGAACCACATGACGTTCTGCCTACCCTGAAAGGGATTAAAGTCAAATTCAAAAAAGCTTTACTTTATAGAACATACAGAATCTTTCTTAAAATAGGTCAAAATAGTGAATTACTTTAGCATTTTTAACATTGCGCCTGTTTGCAAAGGTGCAGTCTTCCTCAGGAGGAAAATAGGCAAGAAACTGAGAGGTTTCTTCTTAACTCAATCATATAAATTTCATTTTTTCTATTTTTTATTGACTTAATATCTGAATAACTCAGGAGCTGAGCAATTTATTCCCATGGGTGGTTGTATAAGACATAGACATAGACATACAATTTATTCACAAGCACAGGTACACACTACATTACAGACAGAAATAATAATACAATAACAAAAATAAAACACAAGTACACACAGGACACAATGTAGGCGCAAGAGTCATAGTAGTGTACACCGCACCTATGAATGGGCAATGGCTCGCTACATGTTGCAGGCAAACTGCAACGCTGGTTTTCGGCCAGTTGCCCCAAGTACGAGCGAGCTTGAGACGCAATGATTTTGGCGCAATGATTTTGGCTCCAGAGCGTATAACAGGCGTAAGTGTATAAAAGTTAATAAAAAAAGCAGCCTGTTCTACAGCCTATGAGCTACTTGTTATACTTACATCACTATGTTCACAAAAACTCTCGAATCCAAACATAAAACCAGTTTGGGTGACACGTGGTTGCCACACCCATCACTCACTAAAAAGAATTTTAATCGCTTTTGTGATTTCGTACAACAACGCCGAGGCAAGGATAATTAGTCTAACGACCTTTAAGAAATTACTTGATTATTTAGCTGCCATAATGAAATAGAAGTCCAAAAAAACGGTGCATAGAATGTGCGAGCTAGTTGGTATTCCCATAGGGATAATTATAAACTTAGTCTTTTTCATCTTCTTATTGTGTAGGTATAGTCAAGTGTGTGGCGAACTTGGCTAACCCTGGTGTCAGAGTTTTCAAACCGCACAATGGCCTCTGATTTGGTTTTAACGACTATAGTCAATCGACAACAGCCGGGACCGACAGCTTAAAGTGCCCTCCGAAGCACGGAAACGCTCGTGATAAATTGCCACTTTGATCACCCATCAGGTTCCCTGCCTCTGTGTACGTTGCTTGACCTCATTGACCGGTTGAGATCAGCGAGCGCCACTGAGCTACTAGCGCTTCACTTAGTTTATGGGACTTTTTCGCTTGCATAAAAAGACCTTCCCCGACAGGTAAAATCGACCTATCAAGCTATCTTGTATCCTTTAATTCTTTTTTATTGAGCCATATCCATCCATCAATCCTGGTGCGGGCCTATACCACTAAATCACTTGCTCAACGGTGAAGGAAAACATCGTGATGAAACAAGATGGGCCTTTTTATAAAACTCAAAAACAGCACGGCAAAATTGTATCACCGTTACCATTGCCTCCTATGCACTAGTGATACTAGAAGCTAGGAACATAGGGAGCAATGTTAATACAAATTCTATCGTGCCTTGCCGTGTCGTTGGAATCAGGTATAAAAAAATCTTTTGTACGGTATTTTGAGCCCAATTTTCACTAACGGTTTAACACTATTTCCAAACTATTTCGTCACATTTCGCAAACGTCAAAAAGGAAACAAAAGACAGACGACGGCAATGAATGCAGATGACACCCAAACTCATGGGACAAAGGCATCGAAAGTGGTTTACGCTAAGAAAACAAATTAGAGGTTACAAACAGCTGGTGACTTTGCGTCTGCGCAATGTCTGCGCCGTACCGTGGTTTCACTTTTGCGACCGATGATAATAAGCTGGTATGGGATAGTACATAACTGAATCCTGTTTATAAAATTACAAAAATATCGACCAAATAAAATATTGACCAACTTTTTAAAGAAGTTGCAGGCGGGAAGATAGTTTTGGAGAAATAATAGCATAGAGATACTAAAGAAGATAGACTCACCATATATGAAGAATAGATTAAGGAGAAATATGCTCAACATTTTAACAACACAAAATGCGATGTTAACTAACACGTTGATTGTTTTGCAAAAGGTAGTTTGTCCTCTTTGACTCAAAGCCATCAAGATCATTACCTCATACTCTACTTGCGACAAATTGAATGCTATTACCGCTCGTGATCCTTTGTCTGACTTAAAAGGATTACTTGGAACACAAATAAGTGTGTTTTCTCTTGGAATGACATACTTACTATATAGTCGCTCGGAATGGGTTCGTTTCTATCTTGAATGTACCGGTCACGATTGTGGTTGATTGATGTACTCGCTGGCAGTTGTAAGTCAGGTTTTAAGTCTTGTGGACCTTTGAATATAGATTTTTTTTTTTTTTTAAGATGGGTTAACTCTTGACCTCAATCTTGACCATAAGGTCAAAGATGAGGTCGACGATGGAGCGTATTCCCACGCACCGACGGAACACAGCAAGCTGTTTGGCGTCGGACTTCGGTAGGAGGGTGGTTGCGAACCAGACGGTCCTTTACAGAGCCTACCACACCGCATGAGACCATAGGACGACACCTCAGATTCAGAAAAAAATGAAGTGTCGTTGCCTGGGATGGATTACTAGGAGGCAGGTCTCATTTGTGTTTCCTTAGTCGACTCTTACGACACCCACGAAAAGAGATGGGGTGGTGTTATTCCCAACCGATCACCACACGGTTGAAACAATACACATTTGTTTACAATGAATCAAGTTTTCCGCCGAAGTATCGACGATATCTTCTGGAGGAGTAGCATATATTGCATGAGACGTTTCCCGTCCCTTCATCATAATATACTCTGGAAAATAATTGAACTTAAAGATGCCAGCCTGCTGAGATGTCACTGGGGAAACGCTGCCAGTCTCCTGGACACCTTGTCTAGATGCGACGCGTGAACAATTTTATATTTAGATGAAACTTTATTTTCATATTGTTTGTTGATGTCACATAAACTATATTAGGTAGGTATATGTATAGGTGTATGGTTAGTAAGATATTTATGTAGTTAGTCTGCTTTTGTTGCTTGAATTTGTGTTCAATTAAGATATATATTTTACCATGTTAGTAATTTTGTTCCCCGTGTTGTACAATTTTGCCCGCTTCAAATAAATTTCTCTGTCACTTAGGTTAGCTGGAAGAGAACTCATTTTGAGTTAAGCTCGCCATTGTGTATCCTGTTCTCTGTAAAATGTTTGTTTTAATTTTTGTGTACAATAAAGTATAACTATCTATAAACTTAATGGCTTGCAAAAGGTGTCCCAGGGTACCCAAGGCTAGCTTAAGTCATCTTGAGGAAAATCAGGGCGCTGAGATTCTAATCTCCTATCACCATTTTGCAAACAAGATCATACTAGACCGTCTTCACACGCCATACCCACTCATTAATAAAAAAAAGTGCTACCAGATGTACATATGTTACAGGACAATAATGCAGCCACGCTGGTTTGGAAGAGAAAGAAAAACTTAGAATTTGCTAGCTACCAACTCTTCCCAAACATACTGTTAGAGTCAGTGTATTATATTGTGGGAAAAAGGCTGACAACCTATCACCACTATACTCATGTTCCATCTAATTATTCGTACGTCAAACTTACTAAGTATGTCAAAGGTGACGTCAAAACCACATCATGCTCTGTCTACCCCGAAAAGGATACAAAAGGCGTGAGTGTTTGTATGTGTGTATGTGTTACGGCTAGAACCCGAAGTGCGGCTACGTCTAGTTTTAACCGGTTAGAACTAGGTGTGGCCAATTACCCTTGGTTATATTTCTTAATTTTTAGAAATAAAAAACCTAGTACAACAGCATCTATCCAAGGTAACCAACCTTTATAGGTTACCCCTAGTAATAGCCAGTGGGGATTGGTTGGAACTAGCTGTAGCCGGCATGATTTCGTCTAAACCTAGTATCAGCCACTGGGGTTTGGTTGGACCTAGTTCTATCCGCAGTAATAGCGGCTAGACCTAGTTTTACTCGAAAACAATCGGCTTATACTAGGTTTAACCAAGGGTAATTGGCCACACCTAGTTCTAATCGGTTAAAACTAGACGTAGCCGCACTTCGGGTTCTAGCCGTAACATATGTATAATGTAGCGTACTATATAAGCTGGACTTCTATAAAAGCCTACAAGCGAACCATTCTTAGCGAGAGCGTCGCTTGCCCTTGGCTTTCTGAGGTCAGATCGCCTTTTCAGTTCGTGCCTGGGAGCAAACTTTCTTCTAACTACGCATTGTAATCTTTCGACTGAGTTGTGTATTTTTTTCTGCATAGCTTACATAGACGCGTGATATAACTTTGTCATATGTTTCTCGTTCCAACCTCTCTTTACACCGCGTATCGTCAGCACAGATGTCCTTCTGTCATCGAAATGACAATAACATTTCACACATCTATGTTGGCGTAGCAGGGCAGGACTTCTATCTATGAATCTATTTAATGAATTTCGTCTCTTCTAGCGAGATTAGGTCGAGATAAAATCACTGAGTAATTTCGACTGAACGGTGTCAATTTTCAAAATCCATAAAACACGTATAATCGTATATATTACAATTATTGTTTATAATGTTCAGTCTCTTTGTTTAGTCAGGTACTTGCAATCGACATTTTGAATTTACCTTCACTTTTACAATACAAATACATATAAACTTATAGCTCTACAAACACGAATATATCCTTTAAGATAATGGTTTAAGATTTACATTCGAATGCAGTTTCATGTTGCAACAGTCCGTCACGACTAGGGCTTGAATGTAGCTTTATAATGAGTCTAAGTGGTTAAGCATAAGGTAATATAGGTATATAGTTTGTGCAAATAGATTGCCTATGTTGTGGTTTATTAAAATGGTTAATGTTATAACTTTATTGTGATATCGTGTTCGTTGTGTTGTAAAGGGAGTGTTTTTCAAGTTTCAACCCATGTAACTGAACAACTGTTTTCTAGAAACTCATAAATGCTCATAATATACATTTATGAGATGGTACCTAGTCAGCTGATCGTACATATTGTTTGGAGAAGCATTTTTTAAAATAAAAGTTGTTCAGCTGTAACGAAAGATACACCACTTTCAAGTAGGCTACCAGTTTATGTACAAAAAATGTGTAAGTCAGTTATTTTTTATTTCAACCTGTAAGGAACTAAAAATAGACTTAATAATGTAACCATTTTAGCTCCCATACAACCAGTTCCAGAGTATGGTCTAAAAACTAAAAAGTCAAGTTGGAACAAGCTTCTCGCTACAAAAGGCCGCCTGCAAACAATGCGACGCCGACGGGACGTGCGCGCGCGCTTAGCATTTCAAACGCATGGTGTGCGTCAAACTAGCTAGCTCTTACGTAAGAGAGATTAATTACGAAGACACACTGATTAGCTCTGCTCTGCTACGTCAAATGGAACGTGATCTAGCTGCCGTAGCATACATAATGATACTTCTTTCTCATGATAGTGTAGATTTCCAAATTAACACAAAGATAGGTAACTCCAAAATTAAAAAAAATGTATCTCCTCCGACATTCGATGGCTTAAAAGGAAGGCTCCGAAACTACTGGACCGATTCGAAAAATTCTTTCACCATTAGAATGCTACATTATCTATACCAGGGGTTCCCAAACAGTGCGCCGCAGCGGCACCGGTGCGCCGTAGACAGTACCAAGGGGCGCCGTGAGGCGATCCTCTCAGTACCGGTAGTTTCGGAGCCTTTCCTTTATTCCTTTTAAGCCGCTGAACCAATTTTGATCAAATATAGCTAAGAACTATCTGGGTTATGTCAGCTTAATATACTCAATTAAAACAAAAACAGCTACCTACTCAATTTGATAGGTTGAGTTTTGTGATCTCCACACGTTTTTCAAAGCGTTTTTCGTTTTTCGTGTTTATTTTGTACCCGCCAATCCTTAAATTAAGGTTTCGCATCGGAGTATGGTACAGAGAGGATCGCCTCACGGCGCCCCTTGGTACTGTCTACGGCGCACTGGCGCCGCTGCGGCGCACTGTTTGGGAACTCCTGGTATAGATAATGTAGCATTCTAATGGTGAAGAATTTTTCGAATCGGTCCAGTAGTTTCGGAGACTATTCAATGCAAACTAAAAATCCAATATTTCCCTTTTATAATATTAGTGTAGATTAATGAAATGAAATCAATAAATTAATCAATTTATATGCGGTGGTGTAGCCAGTGTGTCGCTTATGGTATGCAAGCTTGACGCCGCTCGGGACATTATTTATACATGCGCCGGAGTTGACGACGTGAGTTTGTAGGTGTTTGTATAGCGGCAATTGTGATTTGTAAACGCTGAATATGGGCAACGAGTTTTCTCTCGAATCATAATACCTCACGGGTTAGAAGCGAAAGAAAAACATAAATAATTGTTACTAACGAACGTAGTACACACGTTTAGATACTTTTTCTGTCCTATTGGGGCAGATAGAGACCATCACAACGGAATCAAGCATCTTAGTTGCAAAAGCCTTTTCCAAAACGGCCTGTTTGAGCGAGTAGTAGTGAGTCTGCCTCCTGTTTTCGATCCCCAGTTGGGGCAATATTTGTGTAAAATACAGATGGTTTTGTGGGTTTTTGCGTTTGTCTTTATGTATGTTCCAACGGACCCACGATACAAGAAAAAATCTTAATGTGGGCCTTTGAGTGTGTAGTGTTAAAAACATTGCACAGAAAATGCTGGTAACCAACTATGCGAGCTGATGAGCGTAGTTCACTTGTAAAGTCTTTGCTGCCCTCCATTTAGTAGACTTTACGATGAAAAACAGTTTTTTTTTATAACACCCAAGTGGGAAGAGGGGTTTTTCCACCCATTTAAAACGGATCAATTAAATCGACGTGATTTTGTATATAGGGATACAGAGTTTGAGAGTGACATAGAAACGAAGTCACGGGCGACCGCTAGTATTACTATAATGCTAACTATCATCAAAAATGCCAATAAGACACCTATCAAAACATTACCAATGCATTCCGTATCGTATTTCGAAACAATTGCATTCTATCGACCATAATGGAAGCCAAACATGACACATTATGTTCTGATTAAACATTGGTTGAGTTTACAAAATATTTAAGTATATCAAATAGCAATTCCTTGAATAGTTGAGGTGTAATGCTAATCGCAATCGGGTTTTAGTCATGACTAGACAATGGGTTCGCATAATAATAAAATCATTTATTATCAGGCATCTAGGCCCATAGATAAATTACAGACTAACATACATATGAAATATTGATAAAATAAAATAAAACTAATTAACACTATTTCGGGAAAAATCCGGGGTGTCTGCAACCGGGGATCTCCTTCGGAAACGGCGGAACACCACGCCTTCCGGCCAAAAGCTCTCCTTCATGACTATCTCCAGCATGAACGTCGGGAACCGCACCACAAATGCTTTGAAACTAGCATGGTGATGAGATTCCAACAGTTTCACTCTTTGGAGACCTAAGGGAACTTTTGTCTTCTGCCGTATGTACTCGACGACTTCTTTGCATCACAGTGCTGTAGTGCAGTCGCATAAGGTTCAACAAAACCCTTATTAATCGCGCCTAAACATTAATAGTAAATCAATTAATTTTTTTAACACAGCGCAAGCAGAGATCCTATCCAATCCTCGGTTTTAAATGCCCTATATACTTTCATTATCATCACTTAGTTCGATGATGTCATCTCCTTAATTCTGGATCACATACTTAATTTTATCTTACTACAAAAAGCCACCCAAACCAATAACTTGACATACCGATACATAAGAAGCCATTACAGGTTATTACACATGCTTCCTCGCCCGCCTTAGCCTCATTAAGGTCTATACGGAAGTTGCTCATACGCCGGTGGTCAATGGACATACTAATACATGCCAATGCCCAATTACAGGTCATAATATCGACTGATAGACCGAGACGGAAGTCCTTTACGAAACGGAAGATATGTTTCGTTTTTTTTTATAATGAGTGGGTTCGCTCTTGACCATAATCTAGCTCAGGGGCAAAATATGGTTGAGGATGTAGCAAGCTCACCCAGAAGAATCCTTTTTAGTACTCGATTTTATGAGCTTGGAAATGCAGACGCAGGCAGAAAGTTCCATTCCTTCAGAACACAATATAAGAGATGAAGAATAACGCTCGTTACCATTCCTTGGAGTGTGTCCGTTAGAAAAAAGCGGCAAGCGGAATGAGCTCATGCGGCTCCTGAGCACAATCCTTGAAGTACATCTAGAAACACATAAGTAAATAGGAAGGTTACTTTGCGTAGTCTAGTAAAGATACGAGCTGTGATTAGGAGCTTATTTTTTAGAGGATTTCGATTTTTTACATATTTTCTTTTGGTTAACATCACCACTTATTTCCAGTGAAAATCACTTCGTACGGAAGTATTGTTATATGAATTTTAATGGCGTTTTTATCAATGTCCTCTTTTTGACACAATCAGGAGCGAATTTATTTATCTGTAAAATATCGCTTTTATAAATAAACGATTTATTTTATAAATAAACTGTCAGTTGATCTAATCAAACCAGTGGATGATTCTCAGAACACATCATCGTCACAGATGCTCACAACATGCTGAGTCAGCGCCTTGAAGTATTATTGTATTAGTTTGCATTACAAGATTTACAAGTTCCTTAGCCAGCAATATTTTAATTCACACACAGCATCGTTTTAAATATCTGTGTTGTCTTTTCTTCGTGTTCTCATTTCTTTTGCAATATCAGTTTTAAATTTCTTTTAAAGATAAATAACTTATAAGATATATCTTTTAAAAATATATAATTGTGTCAGCCTATAAAAAAGTTCTTTATTATTTTATGTGTATCAGTTTCATTTATCTCCCGCTGCATCCGTTGCGTTTTGTGTAACTTCTTATTATATTATAATGTTGTTTCTTTGTTTATTTGTACGGTGTTTTAAAATAGTGGATATATCTAGGTCTATGTCTTATTTAAATCACTTCATAAATTCAAATAGGTTACCGCTTACCTGATTTCTTGGAAAACTTGAAGCGTATCCCAAAATCTATACGACCACCGTTGCAGAAGGTTGTAACCAGTCTTCATTTTGCATTGTCATCACGTCGTCAAACTAAATACGTCCTTAGGGGGCGTCCATTAATTACGTGAGGCGTTTTGGGGGGAGGGGGTCGGGCCGGATCTCACTCAATCTCACGTGGGGGAGAGGGGGGGTCTCTACAAATATCACGTAATATTTTCCCCCAAAAGAAATAGTGTTAAATTGTGGGACAGCTAAGTTAAACCAACTAAACCATGTTTTTCCAGTAGCCACTGTGAGTTCCCGTGGGCTGAATTAGAACAATCTTTTTTTTTCAAATTTAAGTTGGTAAATGCTATGTTTTTATTGATCGATTATTAAAAGTTTTAAAATAATTAGGCAAATTATGTAAGTTTTCTAAATAACTTACCAATTAACGTATTTACACTAAAACATTTTCATAAACTCACGTGAGATAAAAGGGGGAGGGGGGGTGTCGAGCCAAATGTCACAACATCTCACCAGAGAAGGTGGGGGGTCGAAAAATCGCCAAAAACACCTCACGTAATAATTGGACGCCCCCTTACCAAGGCACGGACGGACAATCTTTTTCTTAGACGTGCGGGTTGCATCACAATGTTTTACTTCACGGAAGTGATAGTTATGAGAAATCCATAAATCAAGCGTAAAACACGATTTAAGTGGTAAAGGCCCTAACCTGGATTTGAGCTTGCAATCTGACGTTTATAGGTCAATAGAATTAAAACAACAAAAAATTCAAATCGGATTTAAATCCTACAAGAGATTTTATTGTTTTGATAGCTTCATTTGTTGCCAAATAAGACTATCCTAAGTTAACGCCCTCCAACTTTTATGAAGGATAGTTTTCGATATTGTTAGTCCTTTACGAGATATAACCGAAAAATCGCAAAAATATCCCTTTTTGGGTACATTTTTACCCCCCACCACTTACGCACGCCTCCGCCGTGGGGAAAAACTTAAGATATTTATTATTTATTTATTTATTTAAAATATTAAACATAAAAATTACACTGCTTCTTAAAAATAAAGCCCCACAAAACTGCTTGAGCAGTTTGTCTGCGAGGGCAAGAGTCTCTAATTACATAGTAAGTAGGTATAAACTTAATTTCAAATGAGTTAAAAATCTGTTCAGCTTCAAGTGAATGGAGCAGATGCTTTTTTAAATCTTTTTTAAATCTGCCTATCTTGGTCTCTGATCTTATGAACTCAGGCAAACTGTTGAGAAAATAAGGTACTCTCTTTTTTAGAGTCCTATCTCCAAAGTAATTGGTGACTCTAGGTACAACAAATTTGCCTGAGGTCACAGATCTTGTTACATGGTCGTCACTATCAACAAGTGTTAAAGATGAGATGGAGCCGTGGTTGTGTACAGCTAGAACATACTTATGCTTAAGGCTAATTGGAAGAATTTTACAGATCTTGAATAGCATCCTATAATTATTTTTACATTTTTAGTCTTATATGGTCTTATTTGGCAACAAATGAAGCTATTAAAACAATAAAATCTTTTGTAGGAATTAAATCTGATTTGAATTCTAAGCCGATTGGACTATTATAAGACTGGTTCGGTTCTTTAACTAACTGGGCTATTCACCGCTTCATCTTTAGCATCTTTTGAAAGCGAAGTTTGGCCCAAAGTAAACAACATCCTTTGCCAACCAGAATTTCAACTCTTAGTAGCCTACATAGAGACAAAACATCAAGAAGTGATTATAAAACTTTACTCAATCGGTTTATAAAAAACTAGTCTGGTAGCGTCTTCTGTAATAAGTCACGCGAAACTAGATCTTGTTATGTTATGATCAGCTTAGCTTACGAACCAGGTAGAACGTAGTTTTTAATTCGTGTTCTAGTTTATTTGTTGTTCTGGAAATACTGGATTGTGTAATTTGAAGAGTTGATATGGTGTACAATTTTCTCATATAATAGTTAAAACAGTAAAAACATGTCTCAGTGACACTCAGTAGAAGTACTAACAAAGTGGCGTTAGTGTATCATAAAAAATGCACCATTTTTGGCATAGCCCTTCACGACCAACATCGCCATAACCTTTGAACTGCTGAACCAATATTAAGAACCATATCGATTATGTCGGCTTTTAAAAAAAAACATCCATTCGTTTAGGAGCTACGATGCCACAGACAGACAGACACAGATACACACGCCAAACTTATAATACCCCTCTTTTGTCGGGGGTTAAAAATGGGCCTTATTGATAGTTAGCAGTTTGTACCAGATAATCTTTTAAGGAATCAAATGTAAGATTCGATTTTTTGTTGAACAGTTACCTTGTCGTAGATTTTTAAATTAAAAAAAAAATCATATCATGGACCCTTACAATCCCTTCGTCCATATTCGTAACCAGACTTTGGTAACCAGCTACGAAAGATTCGGTTGTATCGGTACTTAAGTGTGTTTTGGTCACCAAGCGACATAAGAGCAGCTCAAAGAGTATTCGGGATACGAAACTCGCTAATAGTAATAAAGTTAACTCGTTTTTGTTGTTATTTTAATGCAAAACAAGAACTCAAATCAAATTATCTAATAAATATGGAGTGACTTTAAAGTAACGAAACTGAAAGAGGTAATTCTCCCCATCAAACTGAACAACTTTCCCCAAGCAACTCGTATGAAATTCTCAAAAAAAGTTTCAGCTTCGTATTTCAAGCCTTCAAGTGCGAAAGGAACACATTTCCAAACCTTAAATCAGAGTGGGACAGATTTAGTTGTAGTATTCCAACATTACATTATATCACATCATAATTCTCATTGTGGAACTCTGTTTGTCTGCAGACTGATCACAATGCTGCAGCAGATCCTGCGAGACATGTGGGTGGACCCCGAGATCCTGGCCGAGCTGGACGAGACGCAGAAGCAGACGCTCTTCTGCAAGATGAGGGAGGAACAGGTAACGCAGAAATTGACAGCGTTTTACACTAAAATAAAACGCTTATTTTATAAATTAACCGAAATATTTAAACCCAACCTTTATATGAGAGAGGCGAACTTGTTAATCTTGTGAACGGTCGGCGGCAGCTATACCTGTCCTTTTCTATCATATATCCCCATCTCTTTCCACCCCTTCCACCAGGCAGCCACTCCAAGGGTTAGGAGTGGTAGTTGCTTCATTGCGATTTGTGGTCAACGATCTAATTGAAATTTATTTGTTTTGTCTAACAACAAAAGTTATTTGTGTTCACAATAAGTTTTGTTGTATTCTATAAGTTATTTTTTTTTTTTTTTTTCTGGTGGTTGAAGAGCAATAATGGAAGTAAAATAGTTCCACAAGTCATTGGTGTACATAAAAGAAATACATTTTATTATGCTAGTGGAATAAACGGAAACTTGTACGTAATTATATGAAGATAATTTTATCTAAGTGGTAAGATTGGAAAAAAAAAACAATAAAAGTAAATAAGATATGTTTGGATGGATAAAAACACACCAGGCAGGTGTGAAACTGTTGGGTTTAAATATTTCGGTTAATTTATAAAATAAGCGTTTTATTTTAGTGTAAAACGCTGTCATTTTACAAATTGAACGCTCAATATTTAAACCCAACCTTTATATGAGACCTGTCTGTTATCGCCTGGTGGAACATCGCCAATGTGATAAAATAATGTAGTAATTATCTTATATTCTTTAAACCCCTATTTAGGTTATAATTTAATATAGTACTGTAAATGTAGAGGTAATATAACTTTTTAAAATCATTTTGCCAAGCCGTGGGACTCTGGCTTGATAAAATAATAATATTATTAAAGCAAGACTGGCACCTTATGTTATTCAGACAATGTATACAAGTAAAACTGCAAAATAAATTGAAAGCTATTTTGAATCTGAAATTAACTTTTAATAAAAATAGACATATAGTACATATAGTAGGTACACATTACACATTTTATTTCAGGTCAATGTACATGTACAAGTACCTTAGAAACGCAGGTTATGTAACATGGGAGTAAATAAACAAGGGTCAGCTAATATTAATGTATTAATTGCCTTAACAACAGGAAAATAACAAAGCTAATATTATTGCGCATAACTAGAACACTGTACATTCAAGATTTCTGGGGGTCAATGTAAACGCCCTGATGGTTTCAGAAGTAGATAAATGAAATTGACTTATAGACATAGACTGCAAAATATTCTTAACAAAGAATCATGTTTTAGCTAACAGTTTTTTCAATAAACTTTTGACAGTTTGGTATTTGATTGACAATAATAAAAATATTAACCAGCTCTGCAGACTATCTGGTAGTTTTTAAGTGGTTAAGCCTCATTTACAGCAATCTTATCAAGGGTGTTTATTATAGTTCTTATCACTCAGAAACTTTCATTGCTCTGGTTTTGAGTATAAAACGAGTCAGATATTTATTATTAGGCTTTAAGTTGTGAAAAGAAACAACTGTCGACTTTCACCTTGAAAGTAATAGATTTATGTAAAAGTAAGTATACAAGTACAATAAAAATAAGCAATAGGTAGTGCTGCATGAACAAAACTCACTTATGTAACATATTCTGTAGAAATTATTATTTACTGTAGCGGGGGCACTGCCCTGTCTCTAGATATTTCAGGAAATAGTGATATCTAAGAGAAAAAAGTCGAGCAAAACATGGACTAAGATAGTTTAAAACTAAAAGCTCACCCAAGCTGAGGGGCTGAGCTTGGTTCATTCAATAACGGATTTTAGGTCTATTTATGAAATCTTAATATTAATGTCCCAAATAATATTGAATAATTTGGTAAGAATAATATTGCTCTGTATCATTCTAGGTCTGATAGTAAAAATTCTCCGATTGAGAAAGTTAAATTATATAAAAAATAATTAATTAGTACAATTTATAACTACGCCAAGTCTTCTAGGAATTTCCGGGATATACAAAAACCATGTCGTCATCAAATTTAGGAATATAAAGCCAGATGATTAATTTGTCAATCGCATAAGTTGATTTTATTTATTAATTTTTTATATAGTTTCTTAATTAATATCATGTATCCCGAAAAAAAACACGTTCATTTGAGATACAGTGCTAAAAGCAATCAGTTAGATGCATTAAGGTGAAGAAAACGGAACATTTGTCTTCTAATGGCTTGACAGAAGCAAGGTGTCGCCCTGCAATAAGTAGTTGCCTGCTTAAATTGACTCATCGGTGACATTTTAGTCATCTAAGTTGACTATGCAGAGTATTTATTCATACGTTGTATGAAAAAATATGGGTTCTGTTTGGTACGAAAATTGCAAGTTAAAAGATCTAAAGCAATTCGTTAGAAAGAAAGAAAGAGAACTATAATTCATATTTCCAGATGTTCATTTAGATCTAGGTATTCAAATTTAGTTCAAAAGGGCAACATGTCTTTAAAAATAAAAATATCGATACGTTATCTAGTGTATTTAACGCTACTAAGTTTGCTTTTCAGAATTTAAAATTTCATCGGCTAGTACGCGATTGCAATCCTGAACAAGGAGCAAAGTCCTTTGAAGTACCCATTATACGTGAGATGCATCTGACTATCATAACAGCAGGCAGCTGCGTTACTATGATTATAATTTCTAAAATGTTCTCAAATAAGAGACATTTTTAACTTATTACGTTACATCACGTTAAAGGAGGTATTATCGGCTCAAGAGGAGGTGGTTTTACGTATAAACATTTTGTTTCTCAAACATTGTTTATCGCGAAATGACTTTCGCAATGTTTTAATCCGGAATGTTTTTCCGATACAAAAAAATATATGACAGGCATTAGCCAGCTATACCATATACATACACGTAGCAGGTATCTACGGTTTTTGGTTCAAGTTTTGATTAAAGTTTGTTTATTCCTGTAGGGAATAGAAGCAGCCCAAGACAGGGAAAACAAGTGTTATTTAAGATTAGATGGTTTTTCTGCAAAACATTTGACCCCATTTTTATTACGGACTTAGCGAAAGTATTTTTCTTTCTTGGTAGAATGAAATATGTCGGATGGTATCAACAGATTCTTATCTGAGTGATTAACCGTTACATTAATTGCCTTGACTTAACATCTAAAGTACTAGTAAAACACTAATTAGTGGTCATTTAAAAATTTTATTTGGTGGATCCGTTCACACCATGTATTTTAGGCAAACTGCACTGGAATGCAATTATTTGTTCAAAACTTGGTACACTGGTAAGAACTCCTTTATTCAAAAGTTGTTCTGCTTAATACTTAGCTTCAATCTGCGTACATCAGTAGCACATGGTTCTATATATGTAAGATAGATCTGATCTATCATGACTATGAATAATACATCTAAGCCTGTAACTGTAAGGCTAAAAAAACATCTCTTTGCGTTAAGACGCGATGGATAAAATCAGTTTCCATTTCCGGTTTGTAATGTAACAATAATTCTTGCGCAGAAATTGCAGTTCTACATTAGCCACATGATGGTCTTTTTATTTGCAAAAACATTTTGCAACTTTGTGCAGGTCACTTCGAAAGCAAAATGTTCGTTTAGTTATTTAGGTTAGAGTTAGGTTCTTGCGTAGAATTCAGGCAAAGGCTTCGAATTTATAATTACCATACGTTGGCATTATTATTGCAAATCTTGTACTTTGCAAAAGGCAAAAATTTCGAAATCTATACCGTGCCTTGCCTTGGCACTAATAAGGCGAATACTTTGAAAATTTATAAAGTTTAAATTTTAAATTCCGTGCGTTGGCACTTTTATCGCAAGTACTTTGAAACAATAAAAAGTTTTTAAATTGTAAGCACCGTACGTCAGCACTATTATTGTAAGTACTTCGCAAATGTATGGTGAAAATATAAGTATTGTACGCTGGCACTATTACTGCAAGTACTGTGCAAAGTTAGAAAGTTTTTAAAATTATAAGTTGGTACCGTACGTTGCCATCATTATAGTCAGTATTTTGCACAAGTATTTGTGGATTAGAGTAGCGATACTTAGGGAAGAGTTTCGAGTAAGTATAGGTAAACTTCTTTAGCAGTAAGCCATACGCTGGCAGTCCAGCACCACATTAGGGGAAGTATTTTACCTTGCGCAGGTAGATAAAATAATATTTAAGTGCGATCCCTTTCGCAGGGCTTCAAGTTATTGTCTTTAATTAAGAAAATAGAGAGTGACATGATATTCATTTGTGCCTTGCGCAGGCAAATTTTTAATATTGAGACATTTTGTATTACAGTGAGAAAATCTCAGTCAAAAAACATTTACTTTGTTCACATGGCAGACGTGAGTACTTAGGAGTAATTAATAATAGTAAACGATGACCACAGCATGGGGATATTTTACGGAAAGTAATTTTAATACATTTACATAATAAACCAAACATTTCCAAAAAAAAATCGCTCTTATATTCCAACGAAAGTCATTTTTTAACAAAAACATTTTTGAGACGTCCTGTAAGATCACGTTTGACATGTTACACGCCAATTTGAAATGGGTCATGCAAGTTCAGAATACAGTGCAAAATTCCAATAACTTAGTATTGTTGTTTTAGAACACTGAAATGAAATAGTAAGCATGCAACTTTTTATTTAAATGTGTTTTAAATATATTTAAATGTGGGTCAGTCATCGACCCATGTCAAGAACATTTCATAAGGAGGGAGTTAAATACGACCAAAAGGAGTAGCAATGACCACGAAGGCCGGGTTTGACTAACCTGAGGTATGTTTTTCATCGCAACTCAGCTGCACACAATTGTTTTTAAAAGCCTAGGTCGAAAAACGTCGACGCTAAGCGATTGTATTTTTTTTATCACAATATAAACATTTTACACATGTAAAGATCAATTATAAAGACGCACAATACACACTCACATTTCATTTCGTAAAAAACTAGATGCAATTAACGTTAAACATTTGTTACGCCACCTATTTGTCAGGCTGACGGCAACGAACTGTCACCGCGATTTCAGAACAATTCACAACGGTTATTTTAGATTTCAAAGTACCTACACTTTAGGGCAGGTGTAGCATTTAGTAAAACTTTAACTTTTTTATTTCGTAAGTTTAAAAAGAAACTTATGAAATTCTCGGAAACAGAATATTGTTCCGAGCAAGTTAAAAACGAACGGAAATACCGTTAAATAAACATAATATTTTAAAGTGAAAAATATAATTGACTCACCGCGACCGCTCCGTTCGAAGAACAAATCGCCAATGAAGCAACTACCACTCCTAACCCTTGGAGTGGCTGCCTGGTGGAAGGGGTGGAAAGAGATGGGGATATATGATAGAAAAGGACAGGTATAGCTGCCGCCGACCGTTCACAAGATTAACAAGTTCGCCTCTCTCATATAAAGGTTGGGTTTAAATATTGAGCGTTCAATTTGTAAAATTGGTGTATTTTGAAGTTTTTTACTTTTCAATAATTAAAAAACAGTAAAGCATTGATAGCATTTATCCGACTCTATACAACATAACACGGTATAATCTGGTGAACTACAATCCACACTAAGCGTTAGACACTCTACCACAGAATAAATAATAGTACTAACGACTCTACTACGGGACAATCTGAGGAAGCGTCAATATTTTGCAGCATCGTCGTGTAATATAGTGTCGGATAATGCGGGCAATACACAATGTATACATAAAATTACTTGACGCCTTAATTGACGATTAAAGCGATGAAACTTTTCCGTAAAACAAGGGTAGGCTGTCGGCCTTTTGCTCCCTTCTAGCAACTTCATTGTTTTTACCAGTTCAGAAAATTCGCAAAGAGAAGCACCCTCTGGCACATTATTAAATGTTCATCTTCCACTCCCAGTCTAGCGAGTAATAGTTAAGAGTTTGCTTTGGTTTAACTTAATATCCTTTTCAACGTCTTTTTTAAATTGATAACAGTACAAAAGCCTAAGTACCTTATTAACCTGGCCTTGCATAAAGCAGCTTGAGGCTTGTCAAATCAATGACATGGCCAAACCTTGAAGGGTCCCAGAAAGTCTTTGTCTGGCACAATATTACCGCCTGTTGCAAGGTTATTATTGTTACCATTGAATTCTTTGTTTATTTTGGTAACACCCCATTGTTTTTTGTGGCTGTTTTGTTTATATTTAGGCTAATGAAAGTGATGACTAATTCTTTGTCCGGGTTGGATTCTTTTGTTTAACTCTATTGACTCAAAAGGAAATAGGTAACACAAACAACTAAAGCTCATTGGCAATTAGCAACTGTATTACGTATGTTGGTTCATAAAACAATTTAATGAACTTTGTCTTAAACATTATGTTAAGAATATTAAGGCTCCGTACTTTTAAAACAATCTTATGAGATAGTAGAGTAGGGTGTTATCCGTTTTTACTCGACACTAAGGGCCTTACCACGAAAAAAATAAAAATAAACAATGATTAAAACCAGCTTATTCTTATTTTTGTATAGAAAAAATGACATAAGTCAGTTTTTGACTTTGTGGTAGTGTTTGTGGTAAAATAGTAATAGCAGGATTGTTGCAAAGTAACGTTGGCAGTTTTTTCACGTAGACGAAACTGCAGGCGGAAAGCTAATACACACATCAAAAAAAGTTTGCGATCACTTGGAAAAGTGCTAATATTTTTTATTGTAGAAGAATAAAACTTAATCACTTTTTATCTTTTGATTCCTTATTTAAAAATATGAAATTTAAATATAAAATAATTTCGTAATTCAAATGTTTTTTTCATTAAAAAAGTCAATCAACCCTTGCTTGCTTTCATTCAGAAATCTGACATAGTCGCAACTTATCAATATTTTCAATTTATTCAAAAAAAATTAAGTTGGTAACGATGCCGAGAGGATTAACTGCAGTTTTACGAGCCAGAATTCTAACTTTAAGTGGAGAAGGCTATTCCACGAGGGAAATATCACGCAGAGTTCATGTATCCCAATCCTGCGTGGTGACCACGTTGGAGAGGTATCAGGGCATGGAAGATTTAGCTGATCGACCTCGCAGTGGTCGCCCAACTGTTCTTACTGCAATTCAGAAGCGATATATCAGATTACTGGCTGCCCGTGACCCAACAATGAACGCTACTAAAATGAAAGCAGAGCTGCGAGCTGCCACCGGCCGCGAAGTTAGCACCCAAACGATTAGAAATTGCTTACACCAAGCTGGATTACGAGCAAGGAGATCCTGGCGAGCACCTCTGAACTCACAGCAACGGAAGCGGCGCAGATTGCAATGGGCTAGGCTCCGTCAAAATGAAGAAATTGAGGACGAAAGCATCTGGCAGAACTGCTTCTTCGTTGACGAAACGCGGATCAGTACACATCCAGATAACCGACGTGTCCGTGTCTGGAGAAGACCTGGCGACTCTGAAAGGCAGAGAACTGCCACTGGAACCGTTCAGCAGGGCGGGAAATCAGTGTCCTTTTGGGCCGGGATAATGATTGGGGCTAGGACGCCCTTAATCCCGTATCAAGGCACCATGACCGGAGCCATGTACAAAACGATTGCAATCGATGGATACGTCAGACCATTCCGCATCAACCACGGGCGCCAATTCATAATGGTAGATGATAATGCGCCCGCACATCGAAACGGACGTGTTGATGCTGCTCTCCAGCAATACGACATCACCAGGTTAGACTGGCCTGCCGGCTCGCCTGACTTAAACCCGATCGAGCATGCGTGGGATGCTCTTAAGCGAGCTGTTTGGAACCGTCAGCCACCTCCGCGAACAGTGTCAGAAATCAGGGCAGCTGCTATTGAAGAGTGGGACAGGTTACCACAAGAAATGCTAGATAACTTAATTCTTAGCATGCCCAGAAGGGTTTCCCCATGTGTGCGAGCCAGGGGAGGAGTCATTTTATACTAACTATTAATTTTTTCGTAATAAATTTTGTTTGTTTTTTCATTAATTCAAATTTTTCATTACATTACATTTAAGCCAAAATTGCATTTCCTAGCTTTTGTTAATAAAAAGTAAATAACTAATAATGATTCTTTTATTTACTTAGTGCATTTTCATTATAAAATCATAAAACGTAAACAGTTTCTTTAAATAATTTATATTTTAAAGAATACACCTGATTTTGCTACTGATCGTAAACTTTTTTTGATGTGTGTATTTAGAAACCACAACTTATTACGATGACATATTTTAAGATGTTTAAACAAATTAAATAAAACTTTTCTTGTAGTCTGCTCATAGCATAATTTTCCACGTTAAAAACGTAAGAGTCACCGACTTTAATCCCGACAAAAATTCGCACCAAGTAGATAACTAGTATTTTTTGCAGACTACAATGCCTATTAGCATTGTAGCCTGCAAAAAAAACCACAAACGAAAATGTCACTCTTTTATTTAGATGATGTTCTGGTTTGTAGTATTTTTTTGTTTTTGTTGACTTTTTTAAAAGTACGGAGTCATTTTCGATAAAATTTATATGGGACCACCTCTGGAGTACACTCTTTCGAACAAAAAAAGAATTTTGAAAATCGGTCCATAATTGGAGGAGAAATCGGTGAACATACATAAAAAAATGTATACATACAGTCGAACATAGAACTCCCTATAATGCTGGACCTAGTAAGAGTGTCGCATTAAAAAGACAAAAGACCAACTGTCAATGTCTCTCTTCGTAGATATCTTATACCCACAGCCCGCATAGTTCTGACATGTTTTGTAACTTGAAAGTAATATCAGTAGGTAACTAACGTCCGATGTAGATAGTGAAGTGAATGCACATGTACTCGTATATCTGGATGCGGGTTCTTTCCACATCCATTCCCTATATTCCCTTTCAGGGTAGGTAAAGCATAAACCAGTCACGAAACCGCTTGACGCCATGTTTTGAAATGAGTGTTGTTTTTTTCCAGGTGAAATATGGGTATAGTGGTGATTAGTTGTCAACCATTTGCCGATGATACAGCAGAATCTTCTAGTCCATACCTAACTTTAAAAAGTTCATAACTAAATGAATTTTAAGGCGTGTAACGATTTATAATAGGTATGTTAAAGGAAGATTACTAGTAAAATTAGTCAATAGCAGGGTACCTACCACGATCGTTTAAAAGCATTTCTGTTTAGGATCCAACTTTGAACTGCTTCGCAATTGGAATGTTTTTTTAAATGGTACTATGTTGGCGCTGCTTTTGAACTGCTCGGTTGTCTATGGTCCATTTAAAATGTCTACATAAATTGTCGCTGGTCTGCCTTTGAATCACAACAGCGTCAAAATTGAATCGCTTATAAGCCATCATGGTACGAATAAGCGTTGCAGATTTGTTTAGGTCCTAAATTGGATCGCGCTAAGCGATCATGGTAAACCTCTTGGAAACAAATAACCTGAATTTAACCACAAAGTACCTATTGGGGAAGTGACATCTTGGAATCGAAACACAAAAAGGTCTACTTTAAAATAGCTTACTTAAAAAAAATGGCTTAGATAAAGGAGAAGAAAAAAAAATATATTCTCGTACATACGAGTCTCTACATAAAGTCATTTTTTTCTCCTTCTCGATGCTGGGCTATAATGATGAACTGATGACGGAAAAGTAAACAAATCATCAGCAGAACTAGACTATGACAAAGCCTAAGCAAGATGATTAACACATCAGCGCATCAGCAGCTTGGCAAGCTGTGAAATTGTTCCAAAACGGCATAAAGCGTACAGCTAAATATGATAATGATTTGACGTGCAAGTTGTACTAAATGTTCCGAATGTGCATGACCCCGCATCTCTGTATGTTGTTTAAATGCACCTTAATGGCAGTGAATTACACCATGGATTAGCATGTATTCCGACAGTTAGGTGAAAATAATTGAAACGCGTGTTTCGTATTTTTTTTTGTGGTCGTTTCTTTATAATCACTTGAAAAGAGATTAAAATCTTCACATAAAAAAACTCGTAAAAGCCACAAAAAAATTGTGCTATTTTGGACAGCCAGATAAAATTGTAGTAGTTACATTATTTTTACCTGACTACGGCGAAGCAAAAAGGAGGGTTATGTGGTTGACCGGTATGTATTTAATACTGTTAACTATTTGTACGTAGTAGTCAATACTAGAGGTGCTAAGAAAATCATGGCAATAAAGGCAATAATTTTTGTGACAACAATACATTCTGTTACTCTTATAGTCCCACTTTATTCTCAGTGTTCTTCTACCGTTTTGTCCTGATTCTCGTTTGGAGTAGTTGAACTTTGGCAGGTCGCAGCGACAAATATCTCACCTTAGTAACCTTAGGTGTTTTATATTAGGGGACTTGACCATATTGGATCTTGGTTACACAGCACGTCGTCTTACAGTTTCCAGGAGATAGAGTCGTACAATATTAAACCAGCAGCGAAAGAAAAACAATGTGCTAGCTTCCAACAGGTCAATTCTATTACAAAACTGCAACCGCAAACTTGAGGCTGTCATTTTTGACGAGAAACTGACCTTTTTTGGTTTAGCCATTTGTTTCATGTAAAAAACCAGGTCATTCCGAGCCATAAAAAAATTCACAATACCAAAATCCTCCAATTTCGTTTACTGGCCTGTCAAAAACTGCTGAGCAATTCCACTAAGAAACAATTAAAAAAAAAGAGGGATGCGAGGGTTTTTTCTGTATAATGGGTGAAAGGTTGACCTCCTTCCACCATTATGTAACTTATTCCATCTGATAACCCTCACAATTCAAACGTGGCATCTAGTGGTTCTAGAACCACTGATGCCCTGCCTACCCCGTTAGGGATTATGGACGTCAGCGTATTTTAAAAAAATACCACAAGTCAGTATTGAACACGAAAAAACCCTAGGCTAACAATATGGAAGTCCATTTCGATTTGAGAAAGCGTTGGTTTCAAACTTTAAACCTACGCGCCGATGTGCAATATTCACTTAAACGCACTTAGCATTCAATCAACAGATTGACATTTTAATATCGCATTAGGCGTATCTTTAATACAGCCGCCATCTTGCATTTATCATTCTATTAAAATAGCTCTTATTACCATGTTATAAAACACATAATGTTACTCTTACAGTGCGGTAGTAACGTAAATCGGATCTCAATTCAAATTGAACTTTCGATACTGGCACAAGGTTACTTTTCGCACGACTGCCGATGTTTTTTTGGTGATGATGGGATTACTACAAAAGGTGCCCCAGTTGAGGCAAGGTCGGACTTTGCATCTGTGGTGGATAGAGTCTTATAGGGAAAATCTAAGGGTAAAATTTTCACTTGTATTGTGGTTTAATTGGGACATGATGCCTCTTTGAATGCAAAATAGACAAATCTTATTATTCCTACTATCCTTCCTACTAATATTATAAATGCGAAAGTTTGTAAGGATGGGTCGATATTTGTTACTCCTTCACGCAAAAACTACTAGACCGATATTAACCCGTCGCTTGCGATAGTAATCTCGTACACCAAGTGTTCATTTGGTGCGCGAAGGCTTAAAACTTTACAGTAATACAGCTTAGAAATTAAAAGAAGACGTAGGCTAGGTACATAATTTTCCCAAATTCCCAAGGGAACGAAGTACCGGACAGAAAGCTAGTAGTTTTGCATATAACCCATTACTTGTCCACCAATACGCATTGGGCCAGCGGCAACGTGATGGATTATGTATGGCCTATACTGCATCGAAGGGAGGCCCCAGACACCTTAGTGAGGATGCTTGAGGGCTGATAACAAATAACTAAATAACAAAAAAAATGAGCTTTTTACAGGTTGTCTTTTGATAAAATTTGCTATAGAGGTAGCTGCGACACCGTGGATTAATACATAGGCTACATAATTTTCCCAAATTCCCACGGGAACGAAGTCCCGGGCGGAAAGCTAGTAGCTTTATATTCTAGACAGGATGACATTTTGTTTTGGAGTTGGCGTAACGTAACTCAGCAGAGTCAAAATTAAGTTTTTTATTTCCTTTCAGCGTTAATCATATTTAATTTTCGTTATCAGTTTTTATGTGATCGAGTTTAATTTATAAAAAGTGTCAGCAATTTTTCTTTAATTACTTACCTTAGTTGCGAAATAAAGTAATGTTTTATCTTTAAATGCTAAACTCAATGTTTAATTTAATATAAAAACTTGATAGTTTTGCAAGCAATTTAATTTTTACGGATGCAAATACAAGCATAATATTTGCGTAATATATTCAATTTATTTTTTTGTAACATTATTTTTTAAATTACTTTTATTATATAATTAACCTCCTTTTTCTGTGCTGTTCTCAAGAAGTTATTATTAATATTTCATTATTACTACAATATTATTCATGAAGTTCAAACACGTATAAAGAAAAAAAATGCATTTGTATGAACTTGTATTTATTTTGTACTATGCGTTGTTTGTTTATGTTATGATCTTGATAATTCGTTACATTTTTTTATTCTTCCTCTTAAATTAAGTAACCCTGCCAAACAAAAAACAAGTACTTAAACAACATTTTACAAAAAAATATAAGCCATTAACATATTACCTGTCTGGCTATCCTTATAACGCGAAAGTTTGTATGTAGGATGTATTGATGTGTGTTACTCTTTCAAGCTCAAACTGCTGGAACAATTTTGGTAAAATTTGGTATGGAGGTAGCTGACATTCTGGGTTAACAAATAGGCTACATAATTTTCTCAAATTCCCACGGGAACGAAGTCCCGGGTGGAAAGTAGATAGTCAAATAAAATCTCTAGCTTTTATTTATTTAATAACAACTTTTCAAGTCAGTTCGTGGGTTGTTGTTCGCTCCCAGAATAATTTATTTATTAATAAATAGGTATCAATAATTTAAATAATTTATAAATGTTATTTAAAATACTGTCGAGGGCGTATTTGCAAGATATAATTGGAAGCAGGCTGGCAGCGCTGCCCCTTTGATTGTCAATGCCCTCTGGTTAAATGATTAGCTCTAGGTCATCAGAAGAAAAAATTTGACGTTCGGTTTGGTCGAGTGAAAGTGGTGCTGCCTCTTTATCGACGGGTCCTGGGGTTGATTCCCGGTCGGGGCAAACATTTGTGTAAAGAGGAGATGTTGTTCTCGGAACGTGGTTATTCGTTTCTGTCTGTGTATGTTCCATCCAAGGGATCCACGGCACTAGGTAAAACATCAGTGTGTATCATTTATTATTAATATTGTTATTATATTACAGGTGCGCCGCTGGCGAGCTTGGGATCAGAAAATCAGCAAGGAGGAAACAGAAGAACCCAAGTTCCAGAAAAACGGGAAGAAACAGGTGCAGTTTCTGAAAGGAGAGGACGGAGAGCCTTGGGTAAGTTCATCCTAAATTTGTACGGAGGGCCGCAAATCAGGTTACCACACGCGTGCACTCTATAAGAGCGGTTTTGCAACGAAAATAGAGTAACCTGATGCGCTCAGTATATAGGGAAAAACGAATGATATTTTCAGTGGGCACGTGCTCGTGAAGAGTCACGGAAATAAGATGGGATAAAGAGCTTAGAAAACATTTCTAACGGTTCATCACACCACACCACCATTAATAAAGTAAAACTACAGTAGTCTTATGTATATATATGTGACTGTGTCTAGTAAAAGGGACCACTTTGAGGGTAGTCAATAAGAGCGATTAACATAGCTTATTACAATACATTTTCATTTCACCCCTAACGACTACTCTCAAAGTGGTCCCTTTTACCAGACACAGTCACATATTTTTATCTACCTGGTACGGGAACGGGCACACGGGCCTCCCATCGAAGAAAAGGGATTTAGGCTATAGTCCACCACGCTGGCCCAATGCAGGTTGGTGGACCGCGGGCCTTTCGAAAAGACGCATTTTTTGGTACCGGCTCGCAACAGGAATCGAACCATCCGGTTACAAGTCTAACTAAGGGAGGCCCGTGCCCCTCGGTGGGGACGTATGTGGGCTGGTAAGAAGACTATCCTAAGTGACAAATTCTCAGTAAATTATCTATACATAAATATGTACAATTAGTGCTACAACTAACACTTACACACACTTTCACACTTACTTGAATACACACTGGTACATATTTCTGATAAGTTTCTTCATTACATTTTTGTTTTGACCGCAGGCAAGCGTTAAAAAAAATCACTAGGCACAGCTGAAAATCAGTTTGTTGTCTGTCATAGACAGCAAGTATCCTGAGTTCTGTGTTCTATTTGCTTCTACATCACATATTTCGCTAACCTTTTTTTAATTTTATAAGAACATTGTACAATGTTACAAATTGTTAAGAAGCAATAAAGTTTATCAATCTATCTATCTAACTAAGAAGAAGAAGAATACCAACTAGGCTATCACCGCACATTTTGTTATGTTGCGAACGAAAAAATCTTTTTTGGCCTATTATTATAATTAAATCTCCTGCAAAGACTCGAAAACAGATGTGACACAAATGAGTATAGGCTAGATTAAGATTAAAGACAAACTGTTAATTTGATTGATGAGCCTAAACATTAATCATCGGTGTTTATTTGACCTCAATTTAATTTAATGACAACCATGTACCTTTTATGTTTTGGGTCAGAATTTTAGCTGCGTAAACGTGTTCATAAACATGAATTTTCGTAAACTTTTTAAGAACACCCTTAGGTCGATATTTTACCCTTTCAACAATTAACATTTTCAACCGACTTTAAAAAGAAGGAGGTACTCAATTCGACTATGTCTTTTGTGTGTATGTTACGCGATATCTCCGCCAACAGTCGGTCGATTTTTAAATTCTTCTTTTTTTGCAGAGAGTATACTCCTGAAGTGGTCCCATATAAATTTTATCTAAATTTATTCAGCGCTTTTAAAAAAATAAACAAAAACAAAAAAATACTTACAAACCATAACGTCATTTAAATAACTGAATCGTTTCTAGTTATCTGCTAATGGCTAATAGGCATTGTAGTCTGCAAAAAATGTAGGGATAGCTCCAGGGATTGCAGGATTATGTAGGGATAGCTCCCCTGAATAGTTTTGGAACTTCATAAATTAATTCCTTTTTTGACACTTTAGTTATTTACTTTGTGCGAACTATTTTTGGGATTGAAGTCGGTGACTCATACGTTTTTAACGTGGAAAATGATATATGTATAAAATCACACCGTGTATAACTAATATTTATTGATAAAGTCTAAAAATTCCAATTTAAAAAAGTGTGCTTCTTTGTTTTCCATCCTCTATCATATTATTTTGTCTCTCCTCTTTTAGAAAACAGGTCGTTTCATCGTAAAGTTATTTATATGGCCAAAAATAGTTACTTAGGCTCTTCATCGCATTACAAAAAAAAAACTCTGGTCAGGAATCAAATCTGAGGTCATATTGAAATATATTTTTATGGATAACGGGTTCGCTCTTCACCACAACCTAGCTCAGGGCGAAGATGTGGTAGAGGATGTAGTAAGCTCACCCAAAGATATATATTTCCACTCGACATTTGGTTAGGTTAAAGACAGACTGGTTAGGTAAATCAAAAACAAAGACAACCATCTCGGTAAACAAAGACAAACAAAAGTTAATTGGCAATAAACTCACAACGAGTAGAATCAAAATTGAAGTTGACCTACATTTGACCACAAACAATGCACGGATGCTTGGCCAAAGAATCCAAAGATTCAATATTGCTCGTTCAAGGCCGGCTTTGAAGTATCGGACTTTTGAAAACAATAATACTAAGAAATTACTCTGATGAAATCGAAGATGAATTAAACGTTATCATCAAAAACAGGTTCAAAGCCCTGAAAGCTATACCAATTAAATTATAAAGTTTTTGCTTATGCCTTCATAAGTTGGAATTTAGATCGACGTAGCCATAAAGGCTAACAAGCTTAGTTCAGCTTGCTCAAAATTGATAAGAATTGGGGTAAGCATGTTGTTTACTAGCGGGGATGGGCCCATGACTAACAAATACAATGGTGTACTCTAGCTCCGGGTGCGTCTTAGATGTCCTCTATCAATTTTCAATTTAACTAAACCAGGCAAGGGACGACAATTAACCAATAGAAAAGATTGTTCAGGTGTAAATCAACACTGAAAATTATGGCTACTTATTGTAATACATATGTTAAGTAGTCATAGTTTTAAAATGAAGATTTACATCTGAACAAACTCTTTACTCAAGGTTCCATTTAATTTCCAAACACTTGTCTTAATAACTTCGTGGAATTTTTGTAACATTTGCTAATTATTAGCTAGGTACTTACCTAAATATTTACTTAATTTTTGCGAAATAAATTACGGTATTTAAGTAAATATTATTAGGTGCTTGTTATTCATATAGAGAGCCGTACATCAAGTTACCCATGCGTACACTCTGTGCTGTTGCGATAAGAACTGATTTTTAATGAATCAGGATACCTGATGCACTGGCCTCTGTACTTAAAATGGATCAAATATAAGTAAAACAAAGGTCTCTTTGAAGGGGCATATCTTGGTCCCTATAGAGTTTAGAGAGCTGAGGTTGGACTGAAATTGTCGCAAATTTAATTATATTTTTACAAGTACAATACACTTTATTACACAATTTGTAAAGAAAATACAATGGTGAGTGTGCTTATTATTTGTCGAAAACGCATAGTTTTTGACTTTTAGAGCAAAAAGTGAAAAATGTCCCAAAATTTCGTAACGTGATGCGCAGCGAGCACAACTTTTTCGAAGTTGCAAATTGGGATGCGCACCACCCCAATTGGTCCAAACAACATACTAAAAATGCAGCACTACATCTAGCTTTGTTATTTTATCGTTAATTTCCACTGGCCTATTAATGTATAACTTAACAATTTGTAACTTAGACGGTAAAGTAATACATTTTAGTGGAAACTTTGTTGGCTTCTGTGATAATTAAGCTATTCTATGTCTGGTAAATCTAAAAATTGCCCGATTTGTTAAAATAAAATAAAACTAAAGAAAAATGTTATTTCAATAATCCTCTGCTCCAGGTATGGGTGATGGGAGAGCACAAAGACGACAAGTCGATCGAGGCAATCCTGGCAGAGGAAGCGAAGAAGCGTGCGCTGGCGCAAGCGAGGCAGGAGGCGCACCAGCTCAGGAAGTCAGTGGAAAAGGAACTGACGCAGCTTATTGACTACAAGCCATTGGATAGCTTGGAACAGGTAAGTTGGGAGATGATCAAGTACTGTCTAATCAAGATCGACATTCACAATATGTTCACAGAATTTTGCCTTTTATTAACTTAAATGTAACTCTTTAATTCCCGAGTTATGTTTTTGTTGTAAGGTGTTAAATGCTGGTAGGTGACCATGTAGTAAAGATATAGGATGATTAGGCGTTGCTTACAAGATCGTCGACACTCTTGTTAGGAACTGCTTATAATGAAGCAAGGGAATTAAATTGACCATCGACAGAAGAATTCGATGAAATAAAGTCGTAGTTAGTAGCCGAGTCAGTCTCCCGTCAACAAAACAGGAAGTATCTTGATTTCCATTTCTAAAAAAGTGCCAGGCCAGACTTTATTTGCCTGAACTGGCATTTTATAGTAGGTATCGTTTAGGTATCGTTTAGGTATCGTTAATGCAGGTAAACGATGATGAAAAGAAATTTAATATTTTCGTTTTTTTCAGAAATTTGACCTATCCCCCAAGAGCATAGAGTCTTTGGACGATAGTCTAGAGATTTACTGTGCGGTGGACGAGCTGCGACAACGCATTGAAGCTCTGGAACCAGAAGTCCCGGACAAGGCTGAAATTAAACTCGAGAAAGACTCTTACTGCAACGAGAACCTCAAGTTGGACCTGAATAAGAATACTCTCCATTTTAACTTCATTGAAGGAAAGAGGGATGTTTTGCAGGTGAATTAATTTTATTTTGTCTTGATTATCACGTAACTGACAATGTAAGTTCGTAATAGCAGATTAGTTATTGTTACATGAAAAAAGATGTACTAGTAAAATAAATAAAAGTCATCTAACGGGGTCATTTGGTCTTAAAAACATTCATCAGTTCATCACAGAAGACCTCAAGATCCAAAGAAAAAACTCCTAAAAGCAATTCTCTTTTAGAAGTGCAGAAGGCATTTCCATCTCAAATTCAAATTATTTTATTTTTCAAATAAGGTTACATAATTACAACCTGCAAAATTAATTTAACCATAGAACAAAAAATTCATAAAATTAGGAAAACATTCGTTCGTAGTCAATATAAAAACAATAATCATCAATTACATAATATCATACTTGAAGTTGTATAGATGTTTTTCTCTTCCGTGTCTCAAGATTCGTTGACGTGGTCATTATAGTCAGGGCCAGGTGGGAGATTACCAATATCAACTCGAAAGTGCTAACAAAAGTTGTCGCCATGGCCAGGATCAGATGGAACATTATCAATATCAGCTCAAAACTATTAAAAAAGTGGTTAAGATCAGGTGGAACATTATCAATATCAACTCAAAACTTTGTATTCCAGGACCTAGGCATCCCAAACAACGGCGATGGTGTGAGCCATCGAGTAGCAGCCTGGGAGCGTCGCGTGGCAGCAGCTCGAGCTGGAGATATCCTGCGCGGACTGAAGGCGCGCCGAGCCAGGACTCTCAGGGATGCTCAGCTACATGCACAAGAAGATGAGGCTGCTTGGCGGGAGCAAGGTGAGAGAGAACTGATTTCGATTGTGAAACCTCGTCATTTCAAAGGTTCTAGAGCCCAGATATGACTGTTTCAGACCCACCGTACCCCTGGCCGTACCTCCGTGACGAGTAGAAACGACTATTTTGTATTGTTACTCATTTAATTATTTTGCTAATTCAGTAGTTCGGTAAATTTGACAACTGGACTAGTGTGATTAGAAAGTTTTCTGTTTGGATACCGGTTGCTAATTTGTTTAGCCTAGAATCTGTTTACGACTCATTTATTGTTTTCGGAATCATAGGAGTCCTTTAGTCACGGCTAAGGTTGATATATTTAGCTGTGGGCTGGCCATATTTGTTTGCGGAGCAGAAATTGTAAATTACGGGTCATATTTGCTTAAGTATTGTTGTACAACAATCGTCTTTTGGTTATAGAACGTAAAGCAAAGGAGGCTGAAGCAGCAATGAGAGAGATCGCCCGCGTGGCCCGAGAAGCACATCGTAAGAGCTCTGACTTGGCTACTGCACCAGAGCCACCGGCACCACAAGGTAACTTATTTTCAACCGACTTCAAAAAAGGAGGAGGTTCTCAATTCGACTGTATATTTTTTTTTGTATATTTGTTACGCGATTTCTCCGGCAACTGTTGTCCGATTTTCAAAATTCTTTATTTGTTTGAAAGAGTATACTCCTGAAGAGGTCCCATATAAATTTTATCGAAAATGATTCAGCGCTTTTAAAAAAAATCAACAAAAACAAAATATACTACAAACTAGAACATCATCTAAATAAATGAATGACATTTCTGTTTGTAGTTATTTGCTAATAGGCATTGTAGTCCGCAAAAAACTAGATATCTACTTTGTGCGAACTGTTGTTGGGATTGAAGTCGGTGACTCATACGTTTTTAACGTGGAAAATTATTTACGTACTATTGTAATATTTTGTCTGTGTAATACTTTAAATCGGTGAGACAATGAAATCACTCTATCTTATTGATTGGTGATGACGATGTCGGCTTCGGACCACTAGTTTTGAATAACGAAGATCTTTACAGGAAAGAAAGGTTCGGATCTTTGCTATAACATCTTTAGGAAGCATTTTGTACCGCTAGTTGGTTTTTTAATACCAGATAAAAAAGAGGCGTTTATAATTTAATGTGTGTATCTTTGTCTGTGTATCTGTGTGTCTATGTATCAGTGTGTCTGTCTGTGGCATCGTAGCTCCTAAATGAATGATCCAATTTTGATGCATTTTTTTGTTTGAATGCTGACGGTTTGAGATTGTTCTCAGCTGATTTATTCGATTAAAATTATTTCAATGGTTTAAGATTTTTAACTGGTAAATATCGGGGATTGTACAAAAAAACTAATTTTGAGTAATTTGGTATGTAGATGTCGTTAATGGTCTATAATAATTAATTTCTGTAATGAATGTATTTCAGCTGACAAACCACCGAACAGAGAGGCAGTAGTAGAATGGTTCAGATCTCACGAGCTGAAGCGCGGCGTCGGGATGGATGAGAACAACAAACCTGTCGACTGGTTCCATGGTAAGCCATTAAATTGAATGCAAAAAACTTTATTACAATCTTTAATCTTCTAGCTTTCTAGAGTGTATGGATGTAAGGGGATAGTCCATAACATCCATATACATTAGCACTCTTTGGATATCGTGTGAAAACTTAGATAACAAAATTTTTTTAAGGGTTTTTAGAGGAAACTTGTTTAATTTCATGTGACGATTCAAGTCGCTATGACGTAATTCTGTTTTTTTCTTTCAGTTGGTGAGGAATCCTGAAGTCGTTGATAAAACCTAAACCTAACCTAAACTGAACTAGCAAGAAAATATCTAGATGTTAAAACATTATACATATTGAGTTTTCATTTTGGGAATAAGAGTTTTTGCAGTTATAAATGTCGATCCCGTACAATTGTAGTCATGCTCTTAACTATGTTGGTTCTAATGGTGAGAGTTAAACATCTTACAACCCGAATATAGGAAGTGCTATAGGCTTCTTCTGGGTGAGCTCGCTATATCCTCGACCGCATCTTTGCCCTAAACTAGATTGTGGTCAAGAGCAAACTTATTCTGAATATAAAAAAAGGCAACCTGGTAACCATGAGACCCATCAGGTTCCTTCAGTCCCTTAGTCTGATGGCAATCGCTTGTAATTACCTCATCTACCTAATTTTGAATCATGGTCAAGCGTATCACTAAAAAAAGCGACAAAGCTCTAACAAACCTGTTACGAACTCTACTGATGGCAATCGTTTACGAGAAGTACGGGCCTCCCTTCGAAGCACGATGGGGGTAAACCTAAAGGTCATAGTCCACCACGCTGGTTGGTGGACCGCTCGTCTTTCGAAAATGAATTTTCTTGGACGGGCGAGTTTCATCACGATGTTTTCCTTCACCGTTGAGCAAGTGATAATTAGAAATCCGTGCATAAATCCGAAAAGACGAATTTAGTGGTATAGGCCCGCACCAGGATTTGAACCCGCAACCTTCCGAATACAAGTCTGGCTCATTAACAGCTGGGCTATCACGCTCGGGGAAGCATATCGGGACAAATCTCTAGCAGACCTTACCAACCCTCGTTTCCTTCCAGGTCTGATAACCAGATCTGAAGCGGAGCAGATCCTGTCTGTGGCCAGCGCGGGCAGCTTCCTGGTGCGCGTGTCGGAGCGCGCGCGGGGGTACGCCGTGTCGTACCGCGGCGCCGCGCGCTGCAAGCACTACCTCGTGGACGCCGGCGCGGGCTACCGGCTGCTGCCGGCCTCGTCCAGGACTCACGATACTTTAGGTAATAAGTTAGATGCCTTAAACTTTTTCACGATTCTTGCAGGATTTTTATCACACGCGCCGTAAACAAGCGCGACGGGAATCGCGACTGGAATTATGGGAATCTGGTATACATGGAAAAAAAGAAAGAGACTAGCCCTCTTAACTGGTATGATAACAAACAATGCAAGAGTTGTACCTTATCTTCTTACTAGCCCATATACGTCCCCACCGAGGAGCACGGGCCTCCCTTCGAAACACGAAGGGGATTAAGGCCATAGTCCACCACGCTGGCCCAATGCGGGTTGGTGGACCTTATCAATATACCTCTTAATATTTTTGGAACGAAGGGGTGACTGGATATCCTGTTTTTATGTCTTTCGTATCATGACAAAAAATAGTCCCACTCAGCTGACCTACTTTGATTGCAACGAACGCTGCAAGTTTTACCCGAATCACGCTCATAGAAACCAGCTTGGGTACCAACTGTAACACTCAAGACACCTGTAACTGCTACTTCTCGGCTAACACTCAAGACACCTTCAGCAAATTGGACTGTTTTTTCTCTATCCCACTGTTAGGCAAAGGTCTCCCCTTCGTCCTCCTTCTATCTCACGGTCTTATGCGAGATCCGGCTAGTTGGGTAGCCCGGAGATCATAAAGCCATTTCTTTTTGCTTATGTCATGTTTTCTATGGCCATCGACCCAATGTGTGACAGTTCATACCTTTGACAGCAAATTCAGAGATTCCACCTTTCAGCCAAAATTAGACCTTCTCAAATACTTATCAACTGCCCACAGCAATCTCACGACCTACTAAAAGTACTAACAAATTGTCTTTTTCCAATTCCAGCGGATCTCATTAACTACCACAAGACGGTGGCAATCACAGAAAGTGGAGGGGAGCTACTCACCACGCCCTGCCCTCCTACCAAGCCTCCTGCGCTGTAGTTTTACATCTCCCCACATTTATAAAAAGTATTATTCTTTTAGGCAAACAGATACTTTATGTCATCCAGTTGAGAATAGAATCAATAAGAGAACAGAATTTGTCATAAACTTGTAAATTTGTTTCACAAACTGAGTGTAATTATTTTATTTTAGGTGTACAGTTTCTTAAACAGTCATATTTTTTAAAAAAGTTATAATGGTCTTGGCTTTAATTGTCTTGCTATGTTCCAATGAAAGTTCAATCACTAAAGTTTCAATCGGATACAAGTTTCAATCAAGCTGTTTAATACATGTATTCTTAGATTTCTTATACCGAGGCCAGCGCATCAAGTTATCCCATTTTTACTACAAAACCGTTCTTATCGCTACAGTACAGTGCATGCGTGTAGTAGCCTTATGTGCGGCCGTCTGTACAATACCCCTAAATTCATGAGATACAGTATCTGTAAACTAAGTCTTCACAAATCGTTTGACTAATTAACATAGAGTGTTTAAGTTGAAAGTACATGGTTACTGAGAACAACGTCTTACTTAAAAAAATTACACCTCATGACAAAACTACTTTTTATCATGCCGTGAATTTTAAAGTTAAGTAAGTAAATGATTTGTTTTTTTTTCTTTTTGCTGGACCAACATTCTCTTTTAACTTGTCAACAAACTTGAGGGACCAATTTAATTAAATGTCAGTCAATTTATTTAGTCAATTTAAGATGTAATCTATATTTTAAAGTCTTGTAATGTAACTATATGTATAGTTAGGTAGTTATTATTGAGATATCGATAAGCAGTAAGCCGAATATTTCCATTTTTGTCTTTTATTATTAATGTTAGGCACTTGTTTACGTTTAAATCTTACATGCTTACATCTGTTTGAAGATAAAATACTTTAAACTCGCTTTATAAACTTGACTTATATGCAAAGGATACTACTAGAAATTTTTATCTAAAAAAAATCATTAAAAATACATATATAGGTATCTGACTGACTGGTTTCTTAGAATTCAAATCGGATTTAATTCCTTCAAAATGTTTTATTGTTTTAATAGCTTTATTTGTTGCCAAATAAGACTATCCTAAGCTTTCCCCCTCGGCGGAGGTGTGCGTAAGTGGTGGGGTGTAAAAATGTACCCTAAAAGGTATATTTTTGCAATTTTTCGTTTATATCTCATAAAGGACTTACAATATCGAGAACTGTCCTCATAAAAGTTGGAGGGCATTTAATCCTGCGTAGGATAAGACCAGATTCATATTTTTTGGCATACCCGTTCTCATGCTTTAGCTCATCAAAGTTGTATAAAAAGCGTCAAGCAGGCTAAGCGAAAAAGAGTGGCCCCCTAACGACGGATTTGGTCATTCTTTCAGATGGTGTACTGGCAGGCCCTAAGATCACTCTATGCTTTGAAAGACTATGCTTAAAATCAGTCCTCGATCTTCTTTCGTTTTTGAGTAGGATAATGTCGAAAAATCAGGGTATCACTGAAAGTGTCATATTTTGTAAATTGTTCAAGTTAGATTAACCAAACAAAATCATGTTTAATAATTATTATAAAATAGACTACAAAATGCATACTTTTTTATTATTCTAACTTGAACAGTTCACAAAATATGACACTTCAAGTTTTTTATAATGAAGCTTAAGGATATGATGCTGATAAAATATGAATTTTATAGTCTATTTTATTACTATTAAATATGATTTTGTTTGGTTAATCTAACTTGAACAGTTTACAACATATGACACTTTTAAGTGATACTCTGATTATTTATTAGAAAAAGAAAAATCGTTTTTTTATAATGAAGTTTAAGGATAGGATGCAAGTTAACAATATGCATTTTGTAGTCTATTTTATTATTATTATACATTATTTTGTTTGGTTAATCTAACTTAAACTGTTTAAAAAATATGACACTTTCAGTGATACCCTAATTTTTCGACATTATCCTAAATAACTCGAAAACAAAAGAAGATCGAGGACTGATATTAAGCATAGTGTTCTTAGGACCTGCCAGTATACTAAAAGAATGTCCAAATCCGTCTTTTGGGGGCCACTCTTGTTCGCTTAGCCTGCTTGACCCTTTACACAACTTTGATGAGCTAAAGCATGAGAACAGGTAGTCCAAAAAATATGAATCTGGTCTTATCCTACGCAGAATTAAATGCCCTCCAACTTTTATAAAGGACAGTTTTCGATATTGTAAGTCCTTTACGAGATATAACCGAAAAATCGCAAAAATATCCCTTTTTGGGTACATTTTTACCCCCCACCACTTATGCACTCCTCCGCCGAGGGGGAAAACTTAGGATAGTCTTATTTGGCAACAAATGAAGCTATTGAAAAAATAAAAATCTCTTGTAGGATTTAAATCCGATTTGAATTTTTTGTTGGTTTCATTCTATTGACCACATGTCACACTCAAAACTCAAACTCAAGTCTTTATTTCATTGAACATACAAAATGTTACTTGAACATGTTAATAATATAGTAAATTACATTAGCACTTTTTTCTTTGCGAATAGGCGCAAAGGTGCAGTCTTCCTCAGGAGAAGAATAGGCAAGAAACTCCGAGGGTCGCTCTTTTTAAGTCAATCATATTAATATTCTTACTTCTAATTTTAATTAACTCATTCTGAATAACTCTGGACCTGAGAAATTTATTCCCATGGTTGCTTGTCTAATAGATAATCAGAATGTTGGACCTAAACCACACCCTTGCGATATTTTTGTAGCTACTAGTTTGACCAATCAATCTACTCAACAATGTATGTCACCCTAAAGCATACTTGATCTCGATTTTTTTTTACTAGCCCATATACGTCACCAGGGGCACGGGCCTCCTTTCGAAATACGAAGGGGATCTCGATTATTCAAAATTTATTCTAAGTCTAGTTTTAACGCAGTTTTTTAAATTAAGAACTAATATTATTTATTGTAATAGATGCTTTCATCTTTACGTTATTCTTTCAGTATTAACTTGCAGAATATCATTTCTTTCTCATCATTTTCTGTTTAAGTCTGAAATATGTAAACCAAAGCATTTTAAAATCATCAGAAATGGGCTTGTATTTAATTATTTTAAAGCGATTAGAATGCCATCATCTTGGTTGTAGATAACTTGGAGATCTAAACTTTAAGTCAAAAACTGCCAATTTTAGTAATAAAATGTATAAAAATATGTTTGCCGTTTTGATTATCATGTTTTACCCTGTGTTTTTACGAGTATACGATACATTGATTTTTTTATAGTTCGCGAAACTTCAAAGATTGATTCTCCTCATGAAACTGAACAACTTTTCGCAAGAAAGCTACATGAAATTCTCAAAAAAAAAAATTGACTTCCCAGACAAACGCAAATCAGCTGATCGCATTGCATTGGCAGTGAACATTTTTTCATTTTTCGGCCTATGTTCCTTGCTGGGGAAAGTTGTTTAATTTCATGAGCTGAATCACATCCTTGATTTTAAAGTCACCTCCATATACAGGGCTTTGGGTAAATCTCTTTCAACCTCTCGGGTGCTAAATCAGTCCATGAAACTGAACAACTTTCCCAAGGAACATTGGTCAAAATACGAAAAAATAATTTTGATACAAAATGCGCTATATGCTGATGAAGTTTGTATGGGAACTCAAATTTTTTTTAAAAACTATTATTGGGGGAAAGTTGTTCAGTTTCATGGACTAATTAACCACCCGAGAGGTTGAAAGAGATTTACCTAAAGCCCTGTATATTGTGCAGTCACATAATATCAAGTATGACTCTTTACATATTCCGTTATTTTTACATTAATGCGTGAGTTGCTTTTGAGTGTACAATACTGTTAATAAGTACTTGATATATATCGGTCTTTATCTGGGGTTACGAATCAAACACAATTTTTTATAAAAAAAAATGTGTAATAATGCGTGTAATAAAACGTTACATTATACAATATTTACAAATAACTCCTTCCTGGTAATCAGTACAAAACTACTTCGTTAAAACACTTCCAAACAACAAAAACAGTTTCTTAGTTTGGAAGTTGGCGCTGAATACCAATAACGTTGTACACACAGCAGCACATCAGGCTGTACATGTACATGTTGACCTTGACGTCGCCCTGTTTTTTACCAGCCCATAATATACGTCCCCACCGAGGGGCGCCGGCCTCCCTTCGAAACACGAAGGGGATTTAGGCCATAGTCCACCACGCTGGCTCAATGCGGGTTGGTCGACCACTCGTCTATCGAAACATTTCTTGGACGGGCGGGTTTCATCACTATGTTTTCCTTCACCGTTGAGCAAGTGATAGTTAGAAATCCGTACATAAATCCGAAAACACGAATTTAGTGGTACAGGCCCGCACCAGGATTTAAGCCCACGACCTTCGGATTAAAAGTCTGGCTCATTACCAACTGGGCTATCACCGCTTGTCGCCCTTATCTCGCTCGTAATAGCGATTGCTTTCGTAGTGCAAATGAGTAACCTGCTGTGCTGCTATCTGTACATACACAGACAAACATCCAATACAACAGTGCCAACTTTCAATCCAAGCAATAGTAGTAACATAAATCGCATTACAATGTATTTAAAAATAAACAATGATAATGAATTTAAATTACCAATCATACCTCGGTCAACATTCGAAATAAATATTGACAATTTGTCACGTCCCAGTATATTTTCGAACTCAGCATAGCATTTGTGTTGATAAAAACGCCTAAATTTGTTTTCTACCATAACATTTGATATGTTAATCAAGCCCTAATACAGGGTGTTACTTTGGAAGTGAAAAAGCTTAAGACATCCCAAATGATTTAATTTGTTTAAACTCTATTTCGTTGCAGAAACCTCTAATTAAAATAATGGATAAGTATTCTATAAATGTCACACTGTCACTTTCCTTCTTGTTAAGGTAAACAAGGGCATATTAAATTTAAAAAAGCTTTAAATTTATTGAACATTCTGCTACTATTTAACTGCTACTAATTTAAATCAAATTAAAAAATATTTCAAAAAGGAAAAAGGTTTTTCAACTTTACTAAAATGATGGTGTAAGTAATTTTCTATCAAAGTAGTTGTCTAATTTGTAACCACATTTTCAATAATAATAAAATTTCGAAGAACTAAAAATAAATAAAATAAAAATCAAGTTAAATGGATAGTACTATCGATTCTGAATAAACTACTTTCAGCTTTTTCAGTTACCAAGAAACGTGCTGTATACAACTGAAATTGACAAGTCCAATTTGTTCTGTATTTAATGGTCATTTAATTAAATAGTAGGTACATATTAGTATCAACATCAACAAAAGTATTTCAAAAACAAGGTATTAAACATAGTATAATTTTACTTAATTTGTCACCAATTATCGTCTTCTATTAATTGATAACAAAAAATACCTATAGAAAATAAGACACCGTTTATTACTGTAATCAGTTAACGTTGAGCTAGGTAAAGACGCCAGCGCATCAGGTTAGCCCATTTTTTTGTATTGCAAAACCTCCTTATCGCAACAGCGCAGAATGCACGTACGCTTAACCTGATGTGTGACCCACCTTTATCTCGCTCCCAATAGCGCCGGCTTTCGTAGTGCATATGGGTAACCTGATGGCTGCTGCCTGTACATCTACTTACAGTAAGTATATTAATTATCATTACGTATAACTAGTTATGACATGATCTAACTGATTTTAATAGGTAGGTGTTTTAAAAATGTATAAGAATGAATATAATTTCTATCTTTTTCAGTTAAGTATGGATTTTCATCACTCTTATCCATACCTAGGTATATCACCCAAACCAATAAACAACTTAATATTTTTGTAATATTATTATTATTTTTATATTTATTGAAATATCAAAACAACAATCAGGTCAATGATAATGATAGAATATTGGTCAAGTAAGTATATCAACAAAAAAATCACAGTACGTCTGATTTTTATAAGTATATTCAAAATCAATGATATATGTATTTAATTTTGATTTCTAAATTGAATACACAGGTACTTATGCAATTAAATAAATGACTATCACAGAATCATGCAGATGATATACAATAATATGAATATCTAATCATGAAAATTAGTAAAATTAATTAACAAAGTACCTTATATTAGATTAACTGCAGTCTTCATACAATATTGATATCCCTCGTTTTACTCACGTTAACGGGAAAAAATGATATAATAGACCAATATTATTTCAGGAGTGAACCGAAAAAAAAAAAACAATTCTCTCAAACATTTAATTTCACGTTGCATTTAATATTAAAGATAATTATATATATTTTGCCCACATCCTGAGAAATATTGTCCTATTTTTCTAAAGGGCTAATCAGGTAATAATAGTTTTAGAAAGTCGATATAAATAATTAAAAATGTTCACAAATATTTCATGAGTGAATTTGCAATCAGAGGCTAAATTCTGCTATAACATAACTAATAAAAAATAAATAAAAACTAAAAGAAAAATATACTCTGCCACCCTCGATTGCAAATTCAGAAATATTTTTTATATTCATGAATTCATGAGTGATGGAAATAAGTAGAAACAAACTATTATAAATATAAATTGTTACTTCATACAAGTGACAATGGAATAATAATAAAAAATTGTATCTAAAAGTATGTATGTAATTTAGCCTGTAATTCCGACTGAAACCGAGAGAACACGGAGCGAGAAATTGTATGGGGTTCAGACAATCGAATTACCTATTTATTTACTAAATTTGAGGCTACAGGTCTGTCTGCATACTAACCCACTTATTCATAAACGTTATTTAAAGTAAAATGACAGTTAAAAGCCCCGCTGGAGTGTGTAATAACATATCTTACTTAATAAAAATAAGAAATATTTGGTCCTACGAGGCTCTCTACTTACTTTTATGAATAAAGAAGTTAGTAAGTACGTAAGTTTACATTAGTTTGTTTCTACTTTGGTTCAATTTTGCAAGCAAATTGTTGAAAAAACAAAGAACAGTGGCTTGACATTTATTTAAAGTAGTTTCAATTATCTTAGCAGTCATTTATCTTTTTGGGGGAGCGGGGAATTTACCCTTGATACCCTACACATCCCCCCTGGGTGGCGCGAAACGAGTAACAACGCCGACCATCAAGCGGGGGAAAATGACCTGATCAGAGTGGCTATAACAGAGCCATGATACTATAAAATATCCTCTTACCGATCACTCAGTAAAATTTAAATCGTGGTCCTGATCCATAGATCACTGGGGACTGAGGCCGATATATGTATAGACTATGTGTACACTCACATGTTTGGACTGACGGCCTTTTAAACGTCAGATTGAAAGGCCCTCAGTCCCCAATGATCTACGGATCAGGACACACGATTTAAATTTGACCCGTGCCCCTTGGTGACGATAAATGTGCGCTGATGATGAAGACTGACATACCACAAGCGAAGTTGGACTAGATCTCAATACACTCATTTGCTTACAGAATTGGACAGTTTCGGTTGATGGCTATGAAATGATAGTAAAGTCCGGTGAATAACATGCGGCTGTCAAAAGCCGATTCCGTAACGTCACACGTATGGGAGACTGGTCGGTGTCTTCGTTCCAACCACCTCTGGACGCTGGGGAAACCAACAATTTTAGTCCGAAGACTAAGACTAAAGAAATGAGCAAGTCGAAAGACTTTGTGGCTCATTTACAGACTACGGGAAAGAATCAAGAGACTTCAAGTGTCTTAGATTAGGTTTTCTCACGAATTAATTGAAATTGTTACCAGGAATGAAAAAAAAAACATTTATTAAGGCAACTAAAAAATTCGATTGCAAATTCACTCCCACAAATAAATAGGAGTTAATCATCGATTTTGTAGAAAATTAAGATAAAATATTTATAAAAGTAAGGATTAAAAATAAAAATCATAAAACATTTAAAATAGACATCAAAAACCTTAGCTTATGGAAAAAAGCCCACTAAATGTAGGTAATAAATTACGATATGTTTGCTCCTATCTCGGGAATCGCTTATGTTTGTATCGATCTAAGAAGGAAGTGGCATAACTTACTGCTGCGTCGTATGACTCGTAGGCTTTGTAGGTTGGCTTTTTGGCTTTCTTCATGGGACTGTTGCTAGCTGTAACAAAAGATTACTTTCTGAAAAATATCAAGCTTATCAATCTGTTATGCATACCCGTTGTCAGGGGTACAAAAAACTGTGTGCCGCACCAACTCTGCGCACGCGGGGCAGATCGCTCACCCTCTAATCTATGTCGCTCACATAGTCTAATCCTGATCGCTCACGAAATTATTTAACGACTTACTTTCTCATGCACCCCAATTAGATGTATTTAATGATTCGATTGCGAAAATTGCGAATGTGGCTGTAATGCACTTATCCTTTCCATAGTACAGTTACAAATAAATGTTAGCTCAGTTCACTAGTTTTTATGTGTTATAAATACAGAATTTAAAAACTAATTAAAAGGACAGGATACTTTTCATCCTGACATTCTAAAAGGAAAGAAAACTATGCAGACGAAATAGTCTTCAAATGTCTTTAATTAGAGCTAGGAAGTCAGGCATACTTTATAAATGACACTAATTGTTTTCAGCACTTTTGTAGATGGCAACTGGACGTTCCCAGAACATCATCATCATGTCAGTTACTAGACGTACCGTCCACTGCTGAACAAAGGCCTCCCCAAGGATCTCCATATCGAACGGTCCTACGCCACCTGCATCCAGCGGCTTGCCGCAATCTTTACCAGATCGTCGGTCCACCTTATGGAGGAGGGCCTTTCTACGCTGCGACATGGATTATAAGGCCAAATTCAAGACAAATGTTTCAAAATAATGGCAAATCGACAATGTCAAGCAGTGATAGGTACCCTGCGTACGGAAACTTTGTCAAATTTGTTCACTGATCATCAAGTTGCGCCGCTAGCAGCGAGGATGACGGTAGATTTAAAAAATAAATAGTCATTAGTTGATAGTGGATACTTTGTGAAAATAGATGTTTTAATAGAAAAGACCACTTGCTTTTTTTTACTATGGGAAGGGTTAATTCTTGACCCAATCTTGACTAAGGTCATAGATGAGGTCGATAATGGAGCTAGTTAACCTAGCAAATGCCAGCACGGCACTGTGGTACTCCAACGCACCGACAGAACACAGCAAGCTGTATGGCGTCGGACTTTGGAAGGAGGTGGTCGCGTACCAGACGGCCCTTTACAGAGCCTATGACACCGCATGAGACAATAGGACGCCACCTCAGATTCAGAACAAATTGAGGTGTCGTTGCCTGGGATGGTTTGATAAGAGGCATATCAGAGCATGGAGGCATGGAGGTGGCATTGTGTTTCCCTAGTTGCCTCTTACAACACCCACGGAAAGAGATGGTAAGATATTATTCTCAACCGATCACCACACGGCAGAATATATTATCATCGTCAGTCATCATCAACCCACTGCTGGTTATAGGCCTTTTCCCTGTAGCACCAATCTCACGGTCCTGTGCTAACCTCATCCATAGACATCCCGTAAATTTGACGAAATCGTCGAACTATCGGGCTGGTGGTCTGCTCACTAGCTTTGTCGCACCCATTGGCCACCATTCTGCGACTGCCTTGGTCCACCGTCCATCATCCCTCCTTAGCAGAATATATGCTTAAATTTGTGACTGTAATACCTCCAGGCACGTAGGGCAGTGACAATTCAGAAGCGGCCACCTTCTTAGGGGTTTTGTGCAGCATCGGCCGGCCTCGCATCATCTCTTCATCCGTCACCAGCTTGTTGTTTATCCTGATGAGGAAGAATGAATTCTAGGTCATGTTAGGTCACCTAAATACTCTTTTCTTCATCTTCTTATCGTATAGGTACAGTCAAGTGCTTGGCTAACTTTGCTAACCCTGGTGTAAGAGTTTTTAAACCGCACATTGGCCGCTGACTTGGTTTGGTTAACGACTGTAGTCAATCGGCAACAGCCGGGACCGACAGCTTCACGTGCCCTCCGAAGCACGGAAACGCTCGTGATGAATTGTCACTTTGGTCACCGATTAGATTCCCTGCCTCTGTGTAGGTTACGTTGTTTTACCTCACTGATTGGTTGAGATCAGCAAGCGCCACTGGACTTCGAGTGCTTCTTCTCTATTTATTTTAGAAACTTCAGGATGTGCATTAGTTGATTAAACACTGACAGTCCCTATAAAAAAGCTTACGGTTTTGCAGTTTCATGTTTACTTGGCCCCTTGGTTTCATGTTCACGAGTGGTACACTGGACAGTGTTAAACAACTTTTCTTATGGAACGAATCAAATACTTTTTTGTGCCACCCTCGAATTTTAGACAGCTGAACCAATTTTGATAAAATATAGCTAAGAATCATATCGATCACGTGAGCTTTCAAAAAAAAAAACTACAACAAAATCGGTCCATTCGTTTAGGAGTTACGATGTCACAGACGGACACAGATATACAGACATATAGGTACACATACCCTTCTTTTAATGACGGGGTTTAAAAAAAGATTACGGGATACGTATGTTACATAGAATATTTATGACAGGTTACCTACTAACCCTACTAGCGGTACCTAAAAAAACTTACTTTTTGATGTAATGGGTTCGAGGATAACTGTTAACTGGTACGGAGAAATTCTGCAACAAAAATATTAAACAATTACACACCAGTTTCTTTATACCTGCACCATATAGGACTTTTCGCCTTATTCTTATCCAAGTAGACTAAATGTCAGTGGCAATTTATCAGGAGCGTTTCCGTGCTTCAGAGGGCACGTTAAACTGTCGGTCCTGATTGGTCCTGATTGGTTATTGTGCGGTTTGAAAACTCTGACACCAGGCTTAGCCAAGTTTGCCACACACTTGACTATACCTACTAAACGATAAATTAGTAGTAGTAGACTTGTCCAGGGCATTTATTCTGCTAATCTATGAACAACATACACTGCCTGTCAGTCCTGTCACATATGACCTACCTACTGCATAGCAGAGAATACTGTCATCCGAAGTTCCGGATTATTGGTTCATTGTTACTCTTGTGGAATAATGTTCATTGTTGTTTCAGTACAGGCGTGTGGTGATCGGTTGAAGATAACACCACCCCATCTCTTTCCGTGGGTGTCGTAAGAGGCGACTAAGGACACACAAATGAGACCTGCCTCCTAGTAATCCATCCCAGGCAACGACACTTCATTTTTTTTCTGAATCTGACGTGTCGTCCTATGGTCTCATGCGGTGTGGTAGGCTCTGTAAAGGGCCGTCTGGTTCGCGACCACCCTCCTACCGAAGTCCGACGCCAAACAGCCTGCTGTGTTCCGTCGTTGGTGCGTGGGAGTACCAAGGCCTTTATAGGCATTTTCTGGGTTAACTCGCTCCATCGTCGACCTCATCTTTGACCTTTATGTTCAAGATTGAGGTCAAGAGTTAACCCATCTTATAATTTAAAAAAAAAACAGAGAAGTCAGTCTAAGTTCTTCATCATATTAGCCACAAGACTCCTGGACACAGGTCTACCTAAGGGATCTCCACATTGAGTGAACCTAATCTGATTGATTGATTGCAGATCTGCCTTTCACCCTTGTTGTAGAAGGCATCGGTACTACCGATGATAGTCAATGAATGATAACGACTGAACGATGAAATAAATTGCTGCATTTTGTTTACACCTTCAGCTACAATCGCATTGTGCAGAAGCAATGTATGTATGATATTGATATAGATTGTAGGATATTGATTTAGTCTTGACGCATGGACATCGGCTTCAAGATCCATGGTAGAATCTGGCTTGTGAAGACAAGGAATTCTTCCTCAATGACTACTTACAAGCATTTTTTTGAAGATACTAACTTGGAAGGTCTCGTTGATAGCCTTGTTTATTGACTTCTGCTGCGCAGTCTGCTTGGGTGCTCCGGTTCGTGAGGGGGGAGGTAAGCTCGGTTTTAGTGAGGGCGGCGGCTGCAATTTCAACATTTTTATATTACTATTTAAAAAAAAAGATTCTTATGTAGAAGTTTCGTCTAGGTATAGTCAAGTGTGTGGCGAAGAGTTTTCAAACCGCACAATGGCCTCTGACTTGGTTTAGCGACTGTAGTCAATCGACAACGTGCCTTCCGAAGCACGGAAACGCTCGTGACAAAAAGTTTGGTCACTCAGTAGGTTCCCTGCCTATGTGTAGGTTGCTTAACCTCAATGCTCGGTTGAGATCAGCGGGCGCAACTGGGCTACAAGCGTTTTCTAAGTGGCACATTAAACAGTTTAAACAGTCACATTACTTATAATCGGCATTGGGTCGACATCGACAGCTTCGATCCTATACGAGGACCTTCATCAGGGAGTGATACCTACAGTACTAGTCCTCATATTTTCACTAAAAGCAAGTGCTGAACCTAAATTTGCATTTTTAGCTAAGTATGCATTTTTAGCTTGCATTTTTTGGGCTGTGAGCTATCTGCGCTCGCCACTTGCTCGGTGAAGCTGTCAAGGCCATCAGCGGCCAACAGTGTAGTCATTTAAACAGGCCTATGAGCGGTGATAGCCCAGTTGGTAATGAGCCAGACTTGTAATCCGAAGGTCGCGGATTCAAAGCCTGGTGCGGGCCTGTACCACTAAATTCGTCTTTTCGGATTTATGTACGAATTTCTAAGTATCACTTGCTCAACGGTGAAGGAAAACATCGTGATGAAACCCGCCCGTCCAAGAAAATTCATTTTAGAAAGACGAGCGGTCCACCAACCCGCATTGGGCCAGCGTGGTGGACTATAGCCTAAATCCCCTTCGTGTTTCGAAGGGAGGCCCATGCCCCTCGGTGGGGACGTATATGGGCTGGTAAGAAGAAACAGGCCTATTTTGTATGAAAAATCGTGCAATATCCGTAGACTGTGATGATGAGTGTAATCATGTCTTATTCTGAATGAAATCTTAGCTGCGCTCATGAAGAGTTGCTTGTTTTTAGGGGAGCTGCTAAGTATTTATGTAAAGATTATTACTTTACTTTTGATGAAGATTTCTAGTTTCATTTTACTCGCATAATTCCCAATTTACTTTGACATAATGAATGTAGCATAACGTATACTTTCATAATAAAAACTTTTGCGTTATTGTTTGGCATAATGATTTTTAAGCGTAACGGTCTGTGATTAGGTTATGTTACGTTATGCTAGTAAAAACTATGCGAAAACAGTTATTCGTTTAGTTTAGCTGTTATAGTAAAATATCATTAGTCCTATAAACGTTATTCCTAATGAAATTATTACAAAAGTTGTTAAGCGACCAAAATACATCCGAGGATTTCTGATTGGCTTTTTTAAACATGCTATCTTATCTAGATCTGAGATTGGCTGTGAACCTTTCGTACAACAAAGGGAAAGTGGTACTCACATTAGTAGGACATATAACCCGAGGTGGTGGAGACACCTTCTCCGCGTTACCACCAGCATCATCTTCACCTAAAAATAAAATGAATTGAACTTCGTTTGAAATTCAAATTTCATTAAGTGTCTTGCTTCGAGTTTTGTTTGTAAACTACGAGTACTAAACTAATAATAAATGTCTAAACCATTTTGATCAGAACTTCTAACTTGCAAAACGCCTTTGTATGCAAACTGAAGAAGCATAATGTCTAAAATGTAGTAAAAGCCTAAAGAGGAAAATAGCTAGAACTAATTATGCCTAAGATTAAAAAAGAATAAGACACAAATTGCCTAACCCTTAAGGCGGTTGCTGAGGTGTCATTTTCATACAACACGTTTTACCAATACACGCCGGACTGAAAGTATATCAGATTCTCCAAACTACTTTGAAAAATTGTTTAAAAAATCTAGTTTTCGGCAACCGAATAAAATTATTAATAAATAAAACCATTTTTAAATTATAAGTCTTAGAAATTATTAAAATTTTTGCCTAGCTTCTGTTTGTGTGCGTTACATTTACACAAATTGACAGATACATAGATAGGAAATGTTTCCCGCCATACATAAACTGGCCGTTCTGAGACGTGATACTGTTTAACTTTGTTTCATAAAAATTAATGTAAAATGAGTTAAATATCGCGTTATTTTAATTAAATTTAAATTTAAGGTAACATATATATAACAAAAACTACTTAGAAACGCTTATACATATTTATTTTCATTTTTTTACAAGGCTTTATCCGAAATGTATAGTTTTCAAACGCATTTTGCTTGCATTTTGATTAATGTCACAGATTATGAAATGTGTCAAGTTGTCATTGATTTGTTTGTTATGATTATAATTTTTGTAGATTTGTATTTCCTCTTATTTGAGAATGGTACAAATGGTTGTTCATAAGAACGTCCGATTGCCATTAAATTGAAATAAGCAAATCACCTAACAGCTTACGCGTGACCGAGGCTGAATCCCAAGCAGTCTCGAACTATATTTTTCCTAAAACATGAACCAAAAAATGCGTCGTAAGTATTTGTAAGCCGTAGATAGGTATAATAAGTGAAAATTCTAGTAACAGTAATCTACAACAAGTTTTCATTTTGTTTTATTGTAGCCGTAGAAAGGGTCCCGTTCTGTTTTCCCACTAAACTGAAAAGCTTTCCCCAGGGATCAGGTCAAAATGTGAAAACAATAGTTTGCCTCTCCATTCAACTCGAGTTATCAGCTGATTTACCTACTTAGTAGGTATGAAAATTTAAGAAGTCGAATTTATTTTGAGAATTTCAAATAGGTTCTTTGAGGAAAGTTTTCAGTTTTAAAGAAAATTAGCCTCTAAAATCTAAAGGTTCGTTTACTTATCAAAGTCGCCTTATAAAAAGAAACGCCTTATAAAGAGAAACAAGCCCCCCTGCTTTTGAGTGTTTTTAATATGCTAATTATTCTAAAAACTTCATTTTTGCAATCAATGAGCATTGGACGGGCTCATTCATTGCCTTTTTCTAGAGTAAGTACCTAAGTAAGAAATAATTTCATTACAGATACAGGGTCAACTCAGAACATCGGGAAGGGGGCATTGGGACAAGACTAATTTTTATAAAACATGCATGCTGCCAAAGGAATGCCTTCCAATATGTAATGCAGAGATCCACCGTCTTATAAAGGGCCCAACAAGTACAAAACGAGAAAAAAATAATATCAGCCCATCATAGTTTTGGAAAATAAAATGTTGATTTAAAAAACTTCTAAACGAGTCTCTCATTTCTTTTTGTACAACCTGGTATGATTAGTTATTAATTGAAATCCCTAGAAACACCAGCCAAGTTTGCCACACACTTGACTTTACCTACACGATGAGAAGAAGAATTCAAATCCCTAATTCCCGACTAATATTACAAATGCGAAATCAACTCTGTGTGTCTGTCTGTCTCTCAGTTATGCTTTCACGCCTAAACTTTTAAACCGATTACAGAGATAAGGACATAAGCTACGATTTATACCATAGCTGGGCAACCTGTAGACCATGCGCGCGGAGCTGTGGGCGGAAAGCTAGTTATTTATAATTTAATACGATATATCCTCAAGTGTTCAGGCTCATTATGACATTTTTCTTAAAATGTCCTTTCTCAAAATGTTCTTTTCGCGTAATGTCCTTTTCGAAAAAAACTTACTTATGTACAAGCTTTGGCTTACTAGGTTATTTTAATTTTTGATTGTTTTTTCATTTTGGAATCCATGACATTTTTATTAATATGTTTTTTATAGACATACACTGTAGAGCTTATTCAAAGTATAAGTGTAATATATGATCACAGGTATGGGTACATTAAATAATATCTGTACATAGCTGTTTTGTAAGCAAGTATCCGCAATTGTATTTCTCAGTAAGTGAACTATGCAATTTCTTTTGAGAAATAAATTCCTTAAACCATAGATCATGATCGGCTCCAAATAACCATTTTTCCCGGAAACTTAAAGAAGGTATTGTTATCTACTTTAGCGCTACGCAATGTACAGAATGCGATATAGGTAGGTTTTTGGATGTTTATGATTTACGCTATTATTATATTTTTTTATATAAAATAGACCATAATTCAATAAACAATTTAATTTTAAAGCAAGAAACCTTTAAAATACGCATTTCAAAAGGAACGGAACGAGGCAAAAACTTGGGTCATTGACTTGGGTCGTGGGTAATTTTTATGTGAAACGCTGGCAAGTTTTATGCCTTCTTGAAATCACACTGACTGAGACCTGCTTTAGCATTAAATATGTCTTCCAAAACGATTCATGAAAATGTATGGGACGGCTTCGCACAAACTGAAACCCTGATTCAAGCTGTCATTCTGAACAATTTTATAGCGGAATTTTTCACGCGTTTCTCGTGGTTACACTGATTGTGACACCAGATTTCACTCGTTCCTTGTAGCAACACTGGTTTTTACACAAAGATAACTTTTCCCATAGGTAACACCACACTAGACATCGCATCGATTATCGATAAAAGAAATCAGAATGTTTTTTAAACGATTTTATTTAGCTTGCCTTGTTATCTAGTAATTGAAATTTGACCCCTTCCTTTTGACGCATTGATCTAAAATTTTGTAGGTACGCACCTTTAGTTTGGATGATTATATAGTTTAATACATTCGGTATCATTGTAAACCAATATGGCTGCCAACAATTTTTTTATATTTTATTAATTCCATAGCTTGATGAGGAGAGTGGTGTAATGACAGCTTTGTACCTAGCGCATACCGAATTATTTTTTAGCTTTGAATACATTGTCTACATCATTTTATTATTTTCAAGAAAATCGTTTAACTTAACAAATTTTTTCACTCATTTTTTTTCGTAATGATAAGCTAAATATTCAAAGTCAAACTATTATGTAACTCCGTTTCCAGTAGTGACAAATTTCAAGAGGATTACGACATTAAGATCCGTGTTGTTAAGTTCTTCCGTTCTGATATTTGGCTGGGGCTGATATTTGCTATATATTTTTTTTGGAATAATAAACCTTTGCGAAAAATATAATCTGTTGTAATATTAATTATTAAAGAAAACAAACTTCATTGTGATTTAAAAAAGCACTTTTTCAAATTATTTCTGTGAAGAAAATCAATTTAAGGAGCTCGTTGTTCTATAAAACGAAATAACAGAGAAATAGTGTAATCCTTCCTTCCTTGTGTAGATGTTCGAAAGATACAAATGAAATATCAAAACGGTTTCTATACGTAACAATGTGTACCTATTTAAAATACCCAATTAGAAAAAAAGGTTCTGAAGAATGTCCTAAGATAAGTCAACTGACACAATTTTTAAGTTCCTGGGCTAAATTTTATTTAAAAGCAATGTAATTAATTTTAATACTTTAAATTTAAGCGCAAGGCTGTCATGTTTTCTAATGTCAAGTATATGAATCTATGGCATTAATGGATGACTAACCGCGCAACTGATTCCTAGATTTGCGATCTTATCTTACTTTTGAATTTAATTTTGGATTTCTTTTTATTTGGTTATTTTCAAACACTTGCCGACGTAACGTATTATGTCGTTTTGATTGGTGGTCCAAATATGGTGGACAGGCTGTATGTTGTCTTTTTATTCTGATAAAAAATATTATCTCTCATTTATTCTGAAAAAAGTAACTACATTTCTTTACCATTTTTTTGACCTGACTAATAAAGTAAAACCAGAAATTAAGAATTATTTGTAACTGTTATGATGTTTATTGTAGAGACGATATAACACGATGTATATCCATTGGCTGTAAAATTTCTGCCCTTAATTTCATCAAGTGGATTTTATGGGACTTTAACGAACTTATAGACTTCAAATTTAAGAGGGTTATTAGTCGACAATTGTTAAAATACCCTGACTCATTCAAACCGAAAAATAGATACTCTAATTCGCTACCAGTTCAGATAATACCGTTATGAAATAGCATAGTCAGAAAAGAACAACTTTGAATATTTTACTTACTAATACGAAACCACATTCGAATGTGTAACATCGATACTCGATCTCTTCTGCGTTGGTACTAAAAGGGAAAGGGTCTTCGACGTGGTTACACTCGTGTAACAGCCAGGATAACAAAAAACGAGTGAAATCTAGTGTAACAATCAATATAACGTGAAATGAGTGGAAAATTCTACTGAAAAGTTCAGAATGATAGTCTGAATCAGGGTTTCAATTTTTGCAAAGCCATCCCTTAACATGAAACGTTTTGAAAGAAATATTTTATGCTTAAGCTGGTCGCAGTTGGTATGCTTTCAGGGAGGCATAAACTTGACAGTATTTTCTTTTACAAAAATTATGTCCGTCATTTTGAATTGTAATTTACCTATAGCAACATTTATGTAAAAACGTATATCCGTCATCTTGGGTTTCAAAGTGGATGCCCCATATCAATATAAAAAAAAAAAATCTTGAAAAAATTCGGCTACCTTGCATTTTTGGGGCCCTATGTAAAGCTCGACCTTTGTCCTCGCTTTATAGGCAGCTTGACTTAGCCTGTGGCCTCACCTCCCCGTGATTCCCGTGAGACGTAATTCAATTCAAAATAATATGTGAGTCATTTTTAACAAAAAGACATTTTACGAATATAACATTTTGCGAAATGTACAATATGAGCTTGGACTTTTTAAATTTTCAACACCATGACGCAATCCTGATTTCCTACCTAGATATATATAGGTGCCTACTAACAATCCGCTTCGGCTTCGAAAAGGTATTGCTGAGTGAAGCACAAAAACAGTCACCTATCATAGTCAACTTTTATAATGGGGGTACCTAACCTTAGGTATATACTGCTCTCAAATATGGTTGCATTTATTTTTGAGTGTTCTGAAGCACAAAAACGGTCATCCATCACGCTTTAATTCTTCAGAAGGTTGCCTAACCTCATTGACCGCATTCAGACTGTAAATGAACTGAATTTTGTGTGCTCAAGAATCGAAAAGCGGCTTTTGAAAACTGAGCGTAAAAACACGCTAAAAATGATAGTGATAAGTGACCAATATGCTAGAGAAGTTACGAACTCAAAATTTTGATTTGTATTTAGATTCCTAATAATCTGACAGATAAAACGCCTCCTACCAGTAAATTGACAGATAAATACGCGAGAATTTATGAATGAAACTCTCAATTCGAACGTCTATGTGTGCGTAATAAACTTTTATTGCACGTTTTCGCAATACATGGGAAAATAAAACCTTAAAATAAACTGAATCCTTACTATAACAGTCAATGATAGATACAGGCTTTCGGCAATTTCAAAACATTATGCAAAACTTGTCTTAGTTATGAAATAATCGACAAAATCATGACTAAATTACCAATTCTAAAAACAGCGCCATCTAGTGGAACTTTTTCAATTTTGGTTTCACAGCAACCGCCTTAATAAAGACTAAAATAGCGGCACGCTAAGATGGCTGTTTTGACATTTGTCCACTCATGAAGTTTCGTATTAATTACAATACATTTGAAGGAGCAAATTGCTGTTGTTTATTGACAATAAACATAAGAACAGCAATTTGATCCTTCAAATTGTAATTAATACGAAACTTCCTGAGTGGACAACGGCCATCATAGCGTGCCGCTTATAAGCAGTAGATCACCTAAAGGATGTTTAATAAGACTAACTCATAATGTCTAAGTTGTCAAAACTGTAAAGCACATTACATCCTGTGGTTGTAATTGTAAGACGGGCTGGTTTCCGCAACTCGATTTCAACATGCGCCTATTTTGCGTGATTAGTTATTTAGGATGGCTGTCAGCCTAGACACCTTTTTATTTATTTTTTAATATAAGATGGGTTAACTCTTGACCTCAATCTTGACCAAGGTCAACGATGGAGCGAGTTAACCCAAAAATGCCAATTAAGGCACTGGTACTCCCACAAACCGACGGAACACAGCATTGAGGCGTTTATTCTTAGGGGATTTGCGTTTTAGTCGTTATGATTTTTAAACAACTGGCATTTTAGACATTTTTCAATTTGTACTCGTACTTTACAGGCAATTGCATAGGTTCATAGGTACCTAGGCAATTTGCATAGGTACAAAGGCGTTTTGCAAGTTAGGAGTTCTGATCAGAATGGTGTCTGAATAGTATTTGGTGTAGCTTACTTGGATTACGTTCATTGAGACTGAAGTTATAGTCAATGAGCTGATCACTGACGTTAGTTTCTGGCGTTTTTGAAATGTCCTGTAAACAAATGATTGTACATATTTTGTTATCCTTATACATACCTAAAATACAATATACTTTACTTTACATTTCGTGTGTAGGGTACAGCTTAGCAAATACTTAAATGGTGGAATCTACAAATAACTTTCATTAGTTTCCAGCCCATTTGAAAACGCTAAGTTAAGAATTATTCGTTATTTATCTACTCTGGCGGTATGCAATGCACCACGGAACCACGCCGTGCCGCTGTCAGCAATAGCCAGAATGCGATGTATATTACTGTTTTTTTATATTTTTATTATGAGATGGGTTAACTCTTGACCCCAATCTTGACCAAGGTCATAGATGAGGTCGACGATGGATCGAGTTAACCCAAAAAATGCCAATTAAGGCACTGGTACTCCCACACACCGACGGAACACAGCAAGCTGTTTAGCGTCGGACTTCGGTAGGAGGGTGGTCGCGAACCAGACGGCCCTTTACAGAGCCTACCACACCGCATGAGACCATAAGACGTCACCTCAGATTGAAAACAAACTGAGGTGTCATTGCCTAAGATGGATTACTAGGAGGCAGGTCTCATTTGTATTTCCTTAGTCACCTCTTACGACACCCAAGGAAAGAGATGCGGTGATGTTATTGTCAACCGATCACCGCACTGGTTTTCTTGTTTTACGCTATTTTTACATACAAACATACAAATTGATAGAGTTAAAATATGATTTAAGTGGTGAGAGGATGTCCGCTCACAATACAGCAAAACCCTCGCGTCTCACGTACGTCAGTACTGTAAAAGTCATTTTACAGTATGCCTGTGAAGAGTAGGCATCTGGCACATTCTTTGTTTTTGTTTTACTCCCAGTCCAACATGAAATTCTGCCAGTCTGTCTACCATGGAAGTATGGACGCTGTTTTTTTGCAAAATGGAGCGTATTCGAATACATTATTTGATTTTAAGGCGACTACAGCACCTAAATTACTATTTTATGATGCGTAGATAAGCATGACGCACTGCATTAAATCGAAGAAAAAAATAGTACGGTAATATTCAGGACATAAACTAGATAAGTAGTTTGCTAAAAACATGATTCAGCACTTTTGGTTCGATAGAAAAAGCTCACAAAGTCACCTCTAAATACCTATTATTGTGTATCTTTTAAGCTGTAAAAACGATAGTAAAATGCACACAAGAACTTGAATTTGCTATCAAAATGTTCGTGATTGAACACTCTCGATAAGTAGTTAACGCATTTTTCGATTTAAGATGTTACCTTTCCATAGATCACATTTTTCTAACTTTCGAACATGTTTTTACGCACGCACGCTTTCATAGTCCGTAAACTTCGTGTATCGACACTGTTCGCACTGCCGGCCCAGGCCTGTTGAGAGACGGAGATGGCACTATTCCTATGTGTGCTGCCTTTATCGGGTGCTGTAGTCGCCTTAAAGCGGAAATCTTTCTGCCATGTTTTTCAACTTACAGGAATAATATTGATCGTCCATTGTGGCTGTGATTTTGTGCTGCGAGCTGGACCGTATGTCTTAGAGGTTGCAGGGGGTATCTGAACAAAATCATTGGATACTATAAACCATATTAACAATTAACCATAATTATGTAGTCTGTCAAAATTGTCTTTCAAATGTATCTTTTAATGGGTCTTTGAAAGTTTCTTTCAAATGGTCAAGAATAGCCGTGTTTTTAACGCTTAGTTCCAAAAGCGTTCATTTAAACGATCGTCAATTATATTTTGCAAAGCACTGAGATTTAAAATAAAAGATGGTGGTCAAAAGGTGGAATTGCTTAGACATACTTCAACTTCTTTTCCCAGTATGTGCCTTAATTCCGCCGCGAAGCGCTCGAAAAAGTTATCCTGCTGGAAGTATCTGAAACAAAACAAACAAATGAAGTATGAGCCAGGCTTTTAACCTGGAGGTTTACCATGATCGCTTAGCGCGATCCAATTTAGGACCTAAACAAGTCTGCAACGCTTATTTGTACCATGATGGCTTATAAGCGATTCAATTTTGGCGCTGTTGCAATTCAAAGG